>WNWU01000043.1:8529629-8629926 GCA_012654045.1 Ptyas mucosa | reverse complement strand
TTTTTGCTTTTAAAAGAAAAAAAAGCCTCTGACGATCAGGCAACTCAGCTGGGATCGTCAGAGCCTTTTAAAAGCATTTTTTAAACAACCGCTTCGGCCGAAGAGGTTGTAGAAAAAATGCTTTTAAAAGTAAAAAAAAAAAAGTTGGCCATGCGCACCCAGTCACATTATCTCCCCATCAAGCCACGCCCAAAGAACCGGTAGTAACAAAGTTTACATTTCACCACTGCTTAGAAGATTCCAAAAATCATATGTCTAAAGTTTGGGAAACTAACTATGGTATAATTATTATTTCAGCAGCAGTAAAATATTAAGAACGGGAATAATGCAATGTTCAATTACTATTTCATTGGATTTATAAAGCTACTTCTGGAAATGCTTTAAAACTAACATGTTGATGCTGAATGTGACAGGGTTATCTGTTTGCTATTCTGGTTTATCTTTCTATAACTAACAAAACAGTAATAGGTAAAGAATTGATGTGGAATTTTTTCCATTGCTGCTACCTGATTTCCAGTTTGGGATACTTATTTATTCACTAGCCTGCTGCAGCAACAATACATTTTTTTTCACTCCTGTTGGACTAGGAATATAGAGGATTGATTTTAAGGCCCATGTGGTATTTCATGGAAATAAAACCTAAAGTTAAAAACATTAAATGTAATATTTTATTGCATTACCTAAACTCAGAATACATTCCTACATAAAGCACTGTTTTGCATGACCTCAATTTTCTGCTATTTCTTTTTCTTTCAGCTTCAGTTTCTATTGTGCAGGTATACCCAAGTGTTCATGCTATCGAAGAGGCTAATTAGTTTGTATATTTCTGCTCTTTGCTTGATTTTCTCTTTCTGTTCCACTGGGTTATATAGTTTGCACTTTTATTTCAATTCATCTTTTGCTTCTTTTGATTTGAAGTCACACAAAATAATTCTTAAATCTGATGGATCCTAATTCAACTGGGCAAATCTAGTGTACCTTTTGTTAGAGTTGCTTTGTTACTATCTTGTCTTTTGTATCTTGGCAAGAGATGAAGACTTGAAAATTGTAATTTTGAGATCACCATTCATTTCCTTATGTTGTATTACCTTTAAAACAGGAAGTCTATAAAGTGTGCTGTCATTTCAAGCCTAGTATGGGTTGGGAAATTTATGAATGCAAAGTTTGCATGCAATTGGTAGATAATATATCTTTTTTCCAAATTTACGCTTAGCATATTTTCAGTGAAATAGCACTGTGGCTGAGAGGCTGAATTATAAATCTCACAAAATCCCTACTCTACAAACATTTTTATGGGTATTTTTTTCAATGCTGTTCAAAAAATGGTCAGAGGTATTTTATCTCAACATTTTCATTGAGCAAGATATTCTTTGTTGTTAGTAAAATCCTTATTAAATAATGTCAATTTTCACACAGATTTCTTTGTAGTATATAATTTGCAATGGCTTGTGTAATTTGGCATAATGAGGAAAATCACTGAGGAAAGAAAGTCACCACAGTAAACATCATTTAAGAAAGTTTATCCCCCCCAAACTGTGAAATTAGTGATTACGGACAAAATTACAGGCAAAATAAGAACTCTGCGAAGCAAGAGATTTATCATCAGATTTATCATCAGGAAAAACCTGACAATGCACTAAAACTTTTTTTCAACCTCATATTTAAGCTGAATTCTTCTAATAAGCATTATTTGTGGGATTGCTTAGGACGAAGATAAATAGAGGTTAAAATAACTCATTTTCTTCTGAACTTAAATATTTAGGTTGGGTTAAAAGTCCTGACATACTTTGGCATGAAGAGTATCTTCTGAGGATTACTATATTTTGAAAACATGTTATTGTTGTGACAAATACGTGTTATTAGTATATACTGTTTTTTATTCCTTTTGCCATAGCTCATTTTTTGCTTTCTTATTCTTGAGTTGCTGTTAATATCATGAGGGATCATTCACAATATTGAACCTCTTAAATGTTATGCTACAGCGGGTAGTGGTGGGTTTCAAAATTTTTTACTACTGGTTCTCTGGGTGTGGCTTGGTGGGCGTGGCATGGCTTGGTGGGCCTGGCAGGGGAAGGATACCATAAAATCTCCATTCCTTCCCCAATCCAGGGGAAGGTTACTGCAAAATCCCCATTTCCTTCCAATCAGCTGGGACTTGGGAGGGAGAGAATAGATGGGGGTGGGGCAGGGGTGAAATCTAAAATTTTTCCCTACCGGTTCTGTGGGCGTGGCTTGGTGAGGAGGGGTGTCCTGTGACTGAATGGGCATGGCCAACTTAATGTCACTCACAGCCATGCCCACTCAGTCACAAGACCCCCTCCCACCAAGCCACGCCCACAGAACCCGCTAGGAAGACTTCTTAAATTTCTATTCTGCCACTCACTCACCACCCGTTCTCTCTTTGCTTTGGGTCGGGGGCCAGGGCCCAGGGATGCACCATTCCCTGGGGCCCTGGAGCCGTCGCCTGCTTGCCGCCTGCCTCAACCAGGTCGGGGAATGTACCATTTCCTGATACCAGCCTTGCCCCGGAGCCGCTGCCTGCACCTCATCGCCAAGCGGCATGTCCTTACCTTTCTCCCGTGGCTCCGCCCACCTGTCCATCTGTCCATTTCCCTGACTCCGGCCTTGCCGACGAGCCGCTGCCTGCTCGCCCTTTGCTATGTGGTGTATTCTACTGCTCACCTTTCTCCCACGGCTGGCTGTCAGGGAAGACAAGTGCCCGAAAGTTACCGGAGTCACTCACTCTCCTTCTTGAATGAGCCGCCCTGGTCCATGCGCTGGCTGTGCAAACGCACACCCAACCTGCCGCTGATGAGTGAATTAAATAAATGGTGTGCGCTTGCGCAGCCGGCGCATAGACCAGAGTGGCAATGGTGGCAGTTCATTCAAGAAGGAGAGTGAGCGACTCTGGTAACTTTTGGCACTTGCCTTCCCTGACAGCCAGCTGCGGGAGAAAGGTGAACAGTAGGATACACCGCGTGGCGAAGGGTGAGCAGGCAGCAGCTCTGCGGCAAGGCCGGAGTGGGGAATGGGGCGGGTGGGTGGGTGGGTGGGTGGAGTTACAATGATGCAGAAAAAAGTGACTTATGACCATTTTTCAGACGATTGGCAACTGACTCATATTTATGATGGTTGTAGTGTCCCGGGGTCATGCAATCTCATTTTGCAACCTTCTGACAAGCAAAGTCAATGGGGAAGCCAGATTCACTTACTAATTTAACTGCAGTGATTCACATAACAACCATGGCAAGAAAGGTTGTAAAATGTGATAGAATTTACTTAACAACTGTCTCACTTAGCAACAGGAATTTTGGGCCCAATTGTGGTCATAAGTCAAGGACTACCTATATATACAGTACACATAAGTACTAATGAGAAAAAAAGCTCCAAAATATTTCTGTGCTTTAACTTGTTTCTTTAAAATATTTAAAATAATCTTCATCATAATAAATTTTCTTTATATCTAGTAGCGACAGAAAAATATTACTTACAAAATGCTGTATAAGTCATATGCTTCTGCTTTGCTAATTCTCTATTTGTTATCAATGGGTGATTTAGCACAGCTCATGTTTCTGTTTTTAATTTTTAGATCCTCCAAGAGAAAATGGTCAGACATCGCATTTACTGACTTCAGTGCTGATCCTGATTTTAGTGTTCATAATTTTAATTATTTTAGCTGGCTATTTCTTTAGGTATGTATGAATCAGACTCTTGATGTGGAACTAGCTGTTTCTTGTTATTACCATGTGATCTCATAAGGAAATGAAAGTTGCATAGCCGCAGCTGTGCTGTCTGTAGTTTCCCACATTAATCAGTGTAGTGGATGGAGGATGTTACACACCGTTTCTGTGCATCAACTACAATATAACATTTATAACTGGAAAAAACAATGATTAGAAGAACCTTCTCCAGAATTACTTGGTTTGTGAGCCATAATATAGAATATTTTTTGTAATTTATTTAGTCTCGTGAGACCTATACTGTGGTCTTCTAAATGCTTCTTATATTTATTAAGGTTCCGAAGACACAGAAAAGCGGTTGTAAATTCCACTGATAAAAAAATGCCAAATGGAATCTTAGAAGAGCAAGGTAATTATTTCTTTATTTAATCGTATATAAGGATATACTTTTTTTAAACAATGTAATGTTGAAAAGGGAAGCAAATAGATTTCACAGGGTTGGTTATTCAGTTGTTAGTGTATCTGAGAACTGTTACTCTTTAGAGAAGATTTGTTCACGTATTATGTTCACATATTTTTTTTCACATATTAACATTTGCATTTATATTACAATTTGGTTCAGAAAGATCTTTTTTAAAACATTGCATTGTATCAAGTTATAATTTCAGGAATTCCATTTAAATATGTGTTAGATGTAGAACTAATTTTATATGTAAATTTTCATGGAATCAATTTTGAACTGCATGCATATTTATTTTAAATAAGGAACTAAATGACAAACATGACAAATAGAACTGTAAAAAATATGAATTAACGTGTAAAGGAGGAAGGTCAAAAGAAATTTGAGTTTCTGTACATGCTGAACACCCACATAACTTCATAATGTAACAATACAGTACAATAACACATACATTTCTTGCATTAACAGTTTCATTACTTTAAGACATTCCTTTTGTAAATACAGAATAAGAAAGCTTTCCAAATCATTCTTCTGATTTATTTGTATGTGCTCTTTAGTTATTGAGACATTAACTGGTTTTAGATGTAAATCCATTACATCATTCTTGCAGTCAGAAACCATTTTTCAGAAAAAAATGGATTTGAAAAGACTGTAAAGCTTCCATTTATGTTAGCAGTAGAGATGTGGTCTTAATTTTAAGTTTTTATTTTAAATGAGCAATGGAAATAAAAATATGTTGCTTTTTGGCTGTGCATATAGTACAGCCAGCTGGATTATTGCAATGCATTCTATGTAGGGCTACCCTTGAAAAATATCGGATGCTTTAACTGCTACAGAATGAAGCCACATGAGCCATATTGGGTGCCCAATGAAAGGCAAACATAACATTCTTGCTCCATGAACTGCACTGGGTGCCAGTTTGCTTCCAGATGCAGTTCAATGTGTTGATCATCACCTGGCATAGGCGCCAGGCTACCTATAGAATTTACTTCACCCCATCAAATCAGTCCATCCCACTCAATAAAACATGGAGGGTACTGCAGGTCTATCAGTCAAAGGATTCTGGCTAGTTGGATCTAAGAAGAGAGCCTTTCTGGTATTACCGCTGCATTATGGAACATCTGCCCCCAGAGGTGAGGCAATGCCCCACTCTCCTGGCCTTCTGCAAAAGAGTCAAAACTTGGCTCTATGGCTTTGCCGGGGGAGGGGCACAGAAAGCCATGCGCCTGTATGGCAGGCTGGCCAGCCCCATGAAGGCCCCCCCCACCTGTATTAACTAATGGAGTGGCCATCTTGGAATTTATAATGTCATAATCTTATAATTAAAAATAATATTAAATTAATTTTAATACTTTAATGTTAATTTTATACATTGCCTATATATTGATTATACTGGACACAATACAGAGCCCCCTCTGAGAGAGGTGGGTGGTTTAGAAATATGAAATATAAATACATAAATGCATACTGTGTGCTTTCATTTCCTTTTCACAGAACAGCAGAGGGTGATGCTTCTCAGACAGTCTCCTTCTGGACCAAAGAAGTATTTTCCTATTCCAGTAGAATTCTTGGAAGAAGAAATCCGGATAAGAGTAGCTGATGATGGGAAGTTGTTTCGGGAAGAGTTTAATGTAAGTTGCCCTTATTTTGTTACTTCATTTTGGTTTTTTTAAATGAAAGATTGCAAATAAAATGAACAAAATTTTAAGTGAACAATAAAAATTGCTTTTGTATTTATCACTTTCATGCTTTGGAATTGTTCAGATATTGTATGCTCCTATGCTGTGTAAACTCTTATTATATCTATTATTAACAAAATCAGAGTTTAAAGGGGTCTCTACCTTTTTTTGGAAATGAGATTTCCAATCTTATATCTTGCTGCTATTCAGCTAAATCAGCGGTGTCAAACTTGTGTTGTCATGGTGTAATCACGTGATGTATCGGGACTTTTTTCTCCTTCGCTAAACCGGGCATGGGCGTGGCCAGCACATGACGCATCCGGCCCATGGGCCGCGAGTTTGACAGCCCTGAGCTAAGTGGCAAATTCGTTGACATTTTTCTAGATGTTTTACATTATCATGAGTAATAATCTATATTAATACTATCTGTAATAATATATGATACCTGACTCCCAGCAGTTCTTACATCTTACAGAATCCTTAAGTTTTAGCCTTGGATTTAGGGTTATGTGAACTTCATAATGATTCCAAAATATTTAAAACCAGGTGACAAAGGAAAGATTCATATACTAAAATAATAATGAAATATGACTGCTTCTTTCTTAATGTTTTATTTGGACCCAAACATTCTGGTTTTAAAACCATGGTTTTAAACCTAACCTTTGTGGTTTATTGAGCCGTGGTGGCACAGTGGTTAGAACTGCAGGCTACTTTGCTGATCACCGGCTGCCAGTAGTTTGGCAGATCGAATCTCACCAGGCTTAAGGTTGACTCAGCCTTCCATCCTTCTGAGGTTGGCAAAATGAGGACCCAGATTGTTGGGGGCAATATGCTGACTCTGTAAACCACTTAGAGAGGACTGTAAAAGCACTGTGAAGCTGTATATAAGTCTAAGTGCTATTGCTGTTAGCTCATCATGTGACATTAGTCTCTCCTTCATGTTGCTTCTTTCATACTTATAGATCCTCCTTCTTTCCAGAATTATAAACCCTGCCTTTTAAAAGCCATCCGGTGTTTAAAGCTGTGGCAGAACATTTGATAAGTGCCTCTCACCAGCCCTATCCAGAGAGGCCAAGAACAAGCAATTGTAGGAATTGTGATCTTTTACCTTCTTATAGGATTTTTTTTAAAGAAAAAAATGGATAGTAAGAACGAAGAGAGATAATCATAACAGCTATCCCATTTCAATCTCCCTCTCATTGAGGCTGGAAATAGTGATGCTGAAGACCCACAAATCTCAAGGGCGCCAAGTTAAGAAGGATTGCTTTAAAACTAAATATACTGTCTCACTTTAGAGTTCAGAATATATTTTTTGCTTCCTGCTGCATTGTGGTTGCATGGGTTGTTGGGCTGGCAAATAGTTGATAGATAATTTCTCCCTAGCTTCTGAAGGCCAGATGTGTTAAAATGAACTTACCTTCAGTTCTGCTTGGGTTTCAGCAGTTCTCTGATGTAGCTATGATGATCACATGTTTATATTCATTTTAAGTTTATCTAAGTGAAAAGGTTGCCAATTAAACTCCCAGGAGTGAAATCAAGCCCTTTAGAGTGTAGCTTTGTAATTGGCAGGACTGTATGTCAGCGATTATGATGACATGTTTAAAACTTGCCTTTTCAAGTCTGAATTAATGTGGGTATATTGAGTTGTGTGGTTAAATATGTTAGGAAAAAACAACAATACAAATCTCCAATGAAAATGGTCATGCTTAAAGCAGGTATGAAAGTTGATTTTATGCTTGTTCTGTGTTTGTTTCTCAAGTGGCTTTCTGGAGAAATGCTGAAATAGAAACAAGTCTTTAAAAAAAAACTCCCTTGACCCACATAACAAAGGGAAGTTCAGTTTTCCAGTTTTACACAATTTGTCTGATTATGCAAAGAAGATGAAAGTACTCAAAGGGCAAAGTAATTTTTTTAAAAGCTTCCATAAAAGCTCACTTCTTACTTTTATTTTTGCCAAATATATTGAAGTGAAATTAATAAAAACCAGAGAATCCAAATAATATATAGTATATTTAGTTTATAGTTATTCATCTCAGTTTTCAGTTACTTATGTTCCTGTTTTGTGTGTGTGTGAGAGAGAGAGAGGGGTGGGGTGGGGGATGGGGTGGGGTGGGGGATGTTCTGTTTAAAGAAAAAAGCAAAAGCAAGCGTACATATTGAAGCAACAAATATGACACATTTATGTTGTGGCAACAGAATGTAACCTACACAAGAGACTTCCTTATTAGCTAGTAAACACTGATTGTTTAGCCTGGTTTTTGCTAGTTTTCAAAGAAAAATCTTCAGAGTGCACATCTGATTTAAACCCAATAATGATTAAGACCATAATGTATTTATTTATTTATCAATCAAACTCTTAACTGTCCATCTTCCTCACAATGGGGATCTATATGTATAAGTTATAAGGTTTGCTCCCCTTATTATTTTCTTAGGGTTTTCAAGTATCCATATACACCCACTTTTGTTACTCAAAAGGCTGATCTTCCTTCATATTGCAAATAGCTTCTGATCAGTTTAACAGTAATGCCAACGGGTTAAAGTAGATTAATGTAAGTCTCCATCCAAATAGCAATAGCACTTAGACTTATATACCGTTTCATAATGTTTTACAGCCCTCTCTAAGCGGTTTACAGAGTCAGCATATTGCCCCCAACAATTTGAGCCCTCATTTTACCCACCTCAGAAGGATGGAAGGCTGAGTCAATCTTGAGCCACTCAGAATCGAACTCCTGGAGTGAGCAGTGAGTTAGCCTGCAGTATTAACCTACTGTAACTTCTTTTAAAATCAGTTGTAGAAATACAACATTTATTTGTAAATTAACATTTACTAGTTGTAGAAATACAACATAAATTCTGCCCTGTCTAATTTGGAAATATGCAATTCAAAAGGTATATTCTCTCCCTGTGAGAGAGAGATATAATAATAGAGTAAGTAGTTGTGAGGTGCAATTTATTCCATTCAACAACCAAGAAGTATTTATAGAACTTGATCCTCATCTGCAGTTTATCCTAAGCTCTCGCTGAGCGAAATAGCTGTAATTTATAATTAGATGTCTCAGATTTAAAGTTAACACTCTCTTGCTACAGCTTCTAGATGTGCAAAATGTGTAAGGTCAGCTGACTTATTGTGGGTGTCATTAGAGTTGCATTTGGGAAGGGACGGGCATGTTAATTCATCCTACCACCACTATACAGCTTCAGATCAGCTATTTTTTTCTCACAGAATTTGCTGCTTTCGTTAGTATTTTCTTTCTGAGTCCCTTTCATAACCATCCATACCTCCTCCTATTTATTTATTTTTTTACCAGTTTCTCTCCAGGCTTCAAAAGAAAGACAGCAGAACTCCATTATTTTATCTCGTGAAGAAAAAGAATCTGTGAAATCTCTCTCCCTCTCTCCCCCCCCCCCCCCCCCCCTCCCCCCCCCCCTTTCTCTCTCTCTGTTTTTCCCCCCTAGTTATACTGAGTGGCCTGTGTGTTTGCTCAGATCTGGATACAGAGATTGACCAGGACTATACTATACTATTAGTTTCAAGTCTTCAAGTTATCAGTTTTAGTTCTCTTACTTTATAAGACCTAACCAGATGCAGAATCTTGGAAATATCTTTCTCTTCTTTTGAGGGATATTTCTGCTTTGGTATCTTTCTGTGATTTTGAATTAATTGAATTAATGTTGAATTTTTGAAAATGAACTGAACTAATTCTCAGAGGGGGTCTGTGCTGAGGAGCAGACAAATAACCCTCCAAAGAAAGCCAGAGTTGAGAAATCAGCCCTCCCTCATTCTGGTTTCAGTGTTATGATTGGTTGATGTTTTTCCTGTTGCCTGGTGGTGACATGGATTGGCAGTAAATCAAAAGATAAAGCCAGTTATCTTGTCTATGAAGTCTGGATTGGCTTCACTCAGGACAACACCATTCAGCAGTGATTTGGAAATAGAGGCAAGATAAAGATTGTAGTGGCTACAGCCTGCATGGATCATGGGTAGCTCTTTAGTAGTGGGAAAAGCCAGTTTGGTGTAGTGGTTAAGGCATCACACTAGAAACTGTGAAAGAGTGAGTTCTAGTCCCACCTTAGACACAAAGCCATCTGGGTACCCTTGGGCCGGTCACTTCCTCCTAGCCTAGAAAGCAATCAATGACAAACTGTTTCTGAAAAACCTTGTCAAAAAAACTACAGGGACTTATCCAGGCAGTCTCCAAGAATCAAATATGATTGTACAGGGAAAAATATATAAACTGGGAAGTTTTATCATTCTTCCTTATACTGTATAGATCTGGTCCCTCAAGTGTCCAATCTTGTTCTGGGCATCACACTTTTAATATTTCCAAAAACATGAACAGAGAAGATCAGTGATGTTTATCAGAGAATAAGATGCTAAGTCCTTTGAAAAATGGTCTGAAAATGGAGCCACTATCCACAAATGATGGATTCCCTTCACTGGATGTGCTCAAGATGGGGTTAGACCAGTGAGGGCTAACCTTTTTGCCATCGTGTGCCAAAAGTAGGGGAAGCATGGTGGGGTCACACACACTCGTGCCCACATCCATAATTCTATGCGCCCCGCCCCCCCGTGCTCGCCCCACTTTTGCCACGTGATGGCATGGTGGGCCCGGTAGGCTCTTTTTTGCTATCCCCGGGCTCCAGAGCCTTTCTAGGAGCCTGGGGAGGGCAAAAACGGCCTTCCCCCCCCCCAGAGGCCCTCCGAAGGCCAGAAACAGTGTGTTTCCTGACTTCTGGTGGGCCCAGAAGGCCTGAAAATCAGCTGGCCGGCGCATGCATGCATGCCGGAGCTGAGCTCGCGTGCCCATCAATATGGCTCCACGTGCCACCTGTGGCCCCCGTGCCATAGATTCGCCATCACGGGGTTAGACTGTCATCTGTAAATTTATATTCAGCACTGTTTGCAACTTCCATTTATATACGTGACGCTGTACCTCTTTTGCACCTGCATCAACACCAAACATACGGTATGTGTAAAGACATAAGGCTTCAATTGTGTGATTCCTATTTTTTTGACCCTACTGAGTGTGCAATTAAGGTGCATTGTGGAAAAACCAAAGCTTTGCACAGCCTTACTAATTTCCACTTTTATCAGAATCACACAGACATGATTGGCTCATTCTTTTGTGCATTTGTAATTTCTTATTTTCAATGCATGCTATTAAGAAGTTGAATTCTATAGTTATTACTATTAACTCTGCTTTCAGTTATATTTTATATTTACCAATATGAATACTTACAAACCTGAGCAAGAAGGTTATTTAACAGTTTTAAGTAAAAATAGACAGCTCTTATTCAGGATAGATTTATGATATCCATAATACATAAGTCATTTTCAGATAAGAGGTTTATATCACACAATAAAAAATAACCAAAAAAATCTAGTTTAGGAATAGAGCTTGTTTCTTGCTTGGTGCATTCAATAATTTTTCAGATGACTTTAAGGATGAATGTATGCCAATTAATATTCTGATATAGATAATATAAAATTTCATAAAGTATCAAAATATCTTTTAACCATCCATTTTTTGTTATTGATTGCTGTTTTAAGTCAGACAATTTATATTTTCTGTAGTCATTACCACCTGGATATTTGCAAGGAACACTTGAGATGGCAAACAAAGAGGAAAATAGAGAAAAAAACAGATATCCCAACATATTACCTTGTAAGTATTGCTAATATATATATTTCAAAATTCTAAATAGTCCAGTATGATCAGGCAGCTGGTCATGTTAAAAACAGCTAACAAAGATAAGCAACTGTCTTATGAGATCAAGGCTGATAAATTTAAGGTGATATAAACATCTGTTTGTTTGTTTGTTTAATAATATTTATAAGTCACCTCAATCCTTTTAGTCAGCATTCAAGTCTGAATATGGGGTGAAAATAGCATTAGTCATGCTTTTTGGTGGCAAGAGCTGGATAGGAATGGCCCATATCCTCTTAGCAGCTTTTGATGGATTCTTCTGGACTAGCTCTGGGGTTTGGGAATGAGCAGCACATTATTGTGCCAGTTCTCTTCCTTTCTCTGGGGTTGATACTAGTTGGTGATGATTGGGGGAAGGGAGAAATCCTTCCCTCTGCTTTTATTATGCAAGTACCACAGATTCAGTGCTCTATTCTCTCCTATTCAATATCTACATGAAACTGCTGAGTGAGCTCACCCGTCACCATCTGGTGAGGTATTATCTGATGATACCTAATTATACATTTCTGCCCCTTAAGCAAATTAAACAGTGTTGTTGATGTCATATCCTAGTGCCTGGAGGCTACGGGATCTGTTTAGGGAACAACAGGCTTCAACTTAACCCTAGAAAGTTTGAATGGCTCTGGTTTTTTAATCGGGACTGTCCGTTCTGGGACTACGTTATCTTTGGTACTAGATGGATTGCACTGCACCAGACGGACCATTGCTCATCTTATAGGTCCTCCTAGACTTATGACTTTTGCTCAAAGAACAGGTGGCAATTGTGGCTAGGAAGGTCTTTGCACAGCTTTGTGTTATGTTGCAATTGTGCCTGTTCCTGAATCAGAGAGCTCTGCTCATGTTCACTTGTGGCCTGGGTAGACTATTGTAATGAGAACTGTCCTTAAAAAGTATCTGGAAGCTTCAGCTGGTACAAAATATGGTGCTGTGGGCAGTTATGTGTGCCTCTAGAGTGGCATATGTTACACATCTGCTCCACCTGCTGTATTGGCTGCTTCAGAGTCCAATTCAAGGTGCTGTTTTTATCTTTAAAGTCCTTCATGCCATGGGGCCAGGTATTTGAGCTGGTTGATCTGATTACATCTGTCTATCCCATGAGGTCTTGCAGAAGAAATATGTTTTTGGCCCTTCTGCCAAAGAGTTACATCTGGTGGGACCCAGGAGACGGACCTTTTCTGCCCTGGCACCTATTCTGTGAAACTTTTGCCTCGAAGTGAGACTGGCCCTATCTCTGCTGATGGGACTTCCAGAAGTTCCTCAAATCCTGGTTGTATCAACACGCCAATGGGTCACAATGGAGTGGTGATCTGATGAGGTTGCTCCATTGCTTGTGGTATCTGACAGTATCTCCTAAGCTTTTTAATAACATTTTTAATTTTTCTATTTGTTCAATTTTTTAAAAAATGGCTCTTATTGTTTGATAGTATACTACCCAGAATCACATTTCATGAGATGGGTGACCATAGGAATATGATACATACATATGCAGAATTGCACATCATCATCCATCCATCCGTACGTACATACATACATGCATGCGTACATTCATGTGTACTTACCCTGGGAAGTTTGCAGTTCAATATTATAACAAAAGTCTCAAAGGTGCTTTTTTAAGAGGCAACTGGATTTTCTGCTTTTTCTGGAAGCTTCTTGAATGAGAAGCAAAATGTCTTCAAAGAAAAATCAGAAAATCTTGAAAAAGCACTTTTGGAACAACCATGACCTGGATGACTAAGAATCTCCATAGACATTATAACAAAAGAATTAAAATAATAACATTCTCACTTATATATCTGACCCAGGACAATATACATATATTTGCATATTTAGTAAGAGATAAATTATCAACAGTTTGACATAAAAGTAACAAGTACAGTTACTATGAAATTAGAGGAAACCTCAGAATCCCATTCTACTGGCCTAGCCATCAATTCCCTAATCAAACTATCTTATAATATTGCTTTTATAAGTTGTATCTGATGATATCTGCTTTTTCTCATCTTTGGCATCAGCAAATGAACAAGCCAGGTCACTTGCAGAAATTACATATTATTTTAAATGTAATCTATCTATATATATAAAAGCAAAAACCAGTCATGCATTAATCACGAAATCTCCAGAACCGTAAAGCCTACAAACTTGAAATTTGCCACATATGTTCCTCTTGGCTTCTTGGTGCTCACTAAGAAAGGATTTTTCAAAATGACCATCAGAGCATTAGTATTTCTTATATTATTATAATACACTCTGATGCTAATTAGGTAGACGTTCTACTCCCACTATCCCAAGGGGATAGAATGGAAACGTTTCTGTGGGGCAAGGCTGAGGGAGACAAGGGGAGAGGAAAGGACAGGAGGGGCTTCTGTGGCGTCAGCCTGAGGAAGAGAAGAGGAGAGGAGAGGATATATGGGGCAAGCCTGAGGGAGAGAAGGGGATAGAGAGGAGAGGCTTCTGTGGGACCAGCCTGAGGGAGAAAGGGGAGAGGATAGGCCGATCATAACTACTCATTAATTTTCAAACTCTGTGTCAATTTATCAAGCCTGATCATATAGTTTCGTAGCGGAGCATGGGTATTCAGCTAGTCATTCATATTAATATAAGCCAATAAAATCATGTATTGCTTTAAGAGTGTATACAATCAAAAAGAGCACTAGACTGTTAAGGGAATGTGTCTGTTGCTTTTCTAGAAGGTTGTCATGTTGTATGCCATATAGCTGGTAATTTCACACTTTTGAAAGATCATTTCTTTTAAAATTCTAATCTGCTGCTGAGGTCTTCTTGGCTGGTTGCCCAGCAACTTAATTCATTAGTTTCTGGAGATTATATAGGAAATAAAACTGCCAGAAACTTCTTGTAGAATTAAGTGAAGTTTTCCAATTACAGACAAAAGGAAATAGTTTTTCACAAATTCTAATACCGGGATAGATTCCAGAGGGACCTTGGGGTTTTCTCTGAGGATATGGTTGTAGTTCAACTGGAATAGGTAGATAGCTGAGGTGGATTGGATTGCTCCTTTGCAGTTTCTTATATGTACCCCTCCTGCAGTGCACCTCAGTTCTCCAAGGAGCTGCAGGAGATGAAATTCCAGAAGAGGTGCCTAAAACATTAGTGGTGAAAGATTAGGAGCAAGTCAGATTAAACCTGAATAAGAGTCAATGTGCTGTTTTAAGGACTATTCTTGCTATCTGGCGGATAAAATCATTCAGATTTATTCAGAGTTGGACTCCAGTTGGATAGGTCCAGTGAAAATATTTAGAGAGAGTTCTATAGGATTTCTGTGACTGTTGATGAAGTGGACAGAGTCCCCGGAACTCTGAGCACAGCTATCTATCTTAGTTAGATTCATGTTTTTCCTGGTTGGTCAAAGGCCTAGGAGGTAACATGCAATTAGGCCCATGTAGTGATACTTGCTTCTTTGAGAGAGAAGGTCTTTCTGTGGTATGTCTTTTTCCTCAAGAAACCATCAAGGCCCTGGACAGATTCTGCCCAGTCTCCAGCTTTTAATTTTTCATCATTACTGCTCCAGGCATCTCTTCTGGCACATCATCTCTTGCAGCCCTTTGGAGAACCAAGATATACTTGGTAGTGGGCTTCAGCTCCAGAGGATCCAGGAAGAGATAGATTGTCTGGGCCCTTTTCAGGCAGGTTACAGCACAAAGGTAGCTTTGGACATGCTTGTTGATGCTTGTTGATGGCCTGTGGCAAGGTTGGGTGGGGGTAGTGCAATCATTCTTCTGTTTCTTAATTTCTTAGTAGTTTTTGATACAGATGGTCATGGTGTTTTTTTAGACTGGCTGTAAAGTTTGAGTGGGAGCACTGTTTTGCTATGCTTTTCTTTGTGGTTAGTTCAGTTAGTCCACGGCATCTCAAAATGTCATCCTTTTGTTTAACATCTACGTAGAAATGCTACGTGAGATCGTCTGTCAGTTCAGAGCAAAGTATCATCAGTGCATCAGTGTAGTACAAGGGTGTCAAACTCAAGGCCCAGGGGCCATATCCAGCCCACGGGGTGCTTAGATCTGGACCACAGGGCTGGCCAGGAAACAGTGAAGGACTGGCTGTGGTGCCTCTGCCAATGAAAACGGGCTCCCCGAGGTCAAACACAACCCTGATGCGGCCCTCAATGAAATTGAGTTTGACACCTGGTGTAGTACATATGCAAAATATGCATCTAAATTCTAGGAGAAGCAAGGGATGCTGTCAAGCTTCTGTCCCAGTATATGGAAGTTATGCACAACTGGAACACAATTAGGTTAAATCCTGTCCCAAGCCTTTGGAGCCTCTGGGCCTGGGGATCTTCCATCTTTGGTTTTGGATGGGACTGGACTTGTTCATCAAGACTGGTATGTAATCTGAGGGTCATCTTGAATTTACGAATTCCTGCTTGAAGAGCAAATGGAAGCTGCAGCTAAGTGGATCCTTCCATAGATACATCTAGTATGCCAGTTGTACCCTTTTCTGGACTAGGACGCCATTCAGATAGTCACTCATGCCGTAATCATTTCACAATTGGATTCCTTTAACACGCTCTATATGGCTCACCCTTGAAAACCACTTAGAAGCTACAGCTCATTGAGAATGCAATGGCATGGGTAGTAAGAGGCATGCCTTGATATACTCAGGTGACCCAACGGTTTCATAAGCTATACTGGTTACTGATTGACTTACAAGTACAATTCACGGTCCTGGTTATCAGCTATAAAGCCCTTCATGGGCTGGGGTCTGGTTGTTGTCTGTGGGGTTGCCTATTTCCCGTTCTTTTTGTCCATTCAGTGGTATTAGTCACATACAATATGCTTTGGATCCCATCATTATGCATGGTCTACTGGGACCCAGAAACCATGTCTTCTGTGCTGCGGTAGCTGCCTTGGATAATTGCAGAGGTCTGGATGGTTCCACCCTGAGGTCATGCAAGAAATTATTACATACTTAGCTGTTCTCTCAGGCTTTGGGACAAGGTGATGGTTAGATGATTTTCAAAAAGTATTTTTTGTCAGGTTGTTTATGATTTATTTTTGGTTGCTTTTTTTCTTCTTCTTATGAGCTGCCCAGAGTTGCTGGGAATCAGGTGGATTCTATACTATATGTATATGTTCATAGACAGGTAGCCCTTGACTTAATGACCATAGTTGGGACAGGATTGCCACCATAAGTTCATTGTGGCTGTAAAGCAAGCTGTCACATGACTACTTTGCTTAGCAACAACAATCTTGACAATTAAATGAATTTCATCAATCATTAGCCAAGAATGTACCCCAATCCAAGCCATTCCAGGCTTAGTCTCTTCCCGTCCCAAGCTTCAGTAATGTAGCGGGCTGCTTCCAACTTCCTGCACTTCTCTTTCTTCCCCTCACATCTTTGGCCCTTTTCTGCTCTGCATCCTTCCTGCACTGCAGGGTAGCAAATACCCCCGAAACTGTTTAGCTGGAAAGCATCAATCCTCCCAGCTCATCTTCATCAGTTTTTTTCTTTTCTTTTGTTCTTGCTGCTTTACAAGGCGTGCCTGGCCTGGCTAGCTGGGGTGGACTGGGTTTTGTCTGCAGGGAGAAAAAAAAAAGTCAAAAGGAGTCCCTGAATGCCAAAATGTGTCTTTTTCAAAAACCTAGATCACAGTGCGCTAGGGTGGGCACAACTCATCAGGAGTGACAGCAAAAAACAAGCAAACACTGAAGATGAGTTAGGGCAACTGTGGCTACCCGGGATATAACAGAACAGAATAACAGAATTGGAAGGGACCTTGGAGGTCTTCTAGCCCAACCCCCTGCTTAGGCAGAAAACTATACACCACTTCAGACAAATCCACCAGGAGCCTGGTGGAGCAGTGAACTAAAGCGCTGTTAAATAGCACTTAGCTGCCAGCTGCCTGCAGTTACTACAAGTTTGAATCTCACCAGGCTCAAGGTTGACTCAGCCTTCCATCCTTCCGAGGTAGGTAAAATGAGGACCCGGATTGTGGGGGCAATAAGCTGACTTTGTATAAAAAAGAACACTGTTTAGGCGGGGCCAAAAGCCCTACTAAGCAGGTATATACCAAAGTATGAAGGCTATTGCTTAACGCATTGTAAGCCGCTCTGAGTCTCCGGAGAAGGGCAGCATATAAATCGAACCAATAAATAAATACATACATATTTATCTCCCTCCCTCCCTCCCCCCCCCCCTCTCTCTCTATCTATCTATCTATCTATCTATCTATCTATCTATCTATCTATCTATCTATCTATCTTCTTAAAAACTTCCAGTATTGGAGCATTCACAACTTCTGGAAGCAATTAATTAATTAATTGTTCTGTCAGGAAATTTCTCCTTAGTTCTAAGTTGCTTCTCTCCTTGATTAGTTTCCACCCATTGCTTCTTGTCCTACCCTCAGGTAGGAGTCAAAATAGCTTGACTCCCTCTTCTTTGTGGCAGCCCCTGAGATATTGGAACACTGCTATCATGTCTCCCCTAGTCCTTCTTTTCATTAAACTAGAGATACCCAGTTCCTGCAACCATTCTTTATATGTTTTAACCTCCACTCTCCTAATCATCTTTGTTGCTCTTCTCTGCACTCTTTCTAGAGTCTCCACATCTTTTTTACATTGTGGCGCCCAAAACTGGATGCAGTATTCCAAGCGTGGCCTTATCAAGGCATTATAAAGTGATATTAACCCTTCACGTGATCTTGATTCTATCCCACTGTTTATGCAGCCTTGAACTGTGTTGGCTTTTTTGGCATATGACAAATAACCCCAGAGTTGTGTAATGGTGGTGGTGCTTGTCTGCAACAGAGAGTTGCAGGACAGCCAAAGGACAGAGATGTGGGGAGATAAGTGAAGGAGGGAGTTGGCGCGCCCCTGTGGTCATAATGCAGGCAGACTGCCAAGCGCCCAAATTCTGATGTTACCTTGGGGGTGCTGGAACAGCATAGATTGTAAATTCAGTTTTTCAGCACAGTTGTAACTTTGAAAAATTGCTGAATTAACAGTCACAAGTCAAGAACTACCTGTATGTATGAATAAATCAGTAAATAAACTGATAAACCATGGAATTTTCTTCCATGAATATACGGTGTTAATTATTGATGCTTTTCTCCTTGTGTTGAACCAAGATGATAGATAATCTTATTTTGTTGTGAAAGTTATACTCTGCCTCAGCTGTACTTCTATTTTGTTGTATTGACTTTATTTTATATTTTACTTGTTATTTTTTTTATTTTAATGATGAAGATTGGAATATTAGCATCTGTGATCCCTTGTCCAAACTGAAAAGCATTCAGCAAGTCTCAGGGTGGATCTTCACTGAGGTTCTTTACTGGAGATGCTTCTGATTGGTTTACATAGATCATAGAAAATAACTAATCATATGTGTACATCTATGCATTTACACCAAGCACAGGGATGATAGGTATATCATATTAACTTGTCTATCTGACCTTGCCAAGAACATGAAGTTTATCTTGACAGATTTCAGTTAGCAGTGTCAAAACAAAGCCACACCAAAGGCAAGAAATGTCTTGTTTATACCAGATGGTTTTAGTTAAAAATAGAGAGGGTCACGGCACCATACACAAGTGTTTCATGCCAAGGATGAGGCAAGATATTAAATAGAATGTTTAAGATTAGCTGATGTAGTGCACTAAATATTTGGATATATTTCACTATGTACCTGAAATAGAGACTTTTATGTATTTAAGGGAAAGAGGGACATTCTACTGTCCATTTCCTTTTCCCTGAACATTTGGTAGGACCACCTCTGTAAAAGCTTCTAATGTGAACAGTCTGTGTGCTGTGGACAAATCTGATGTAGGTTGGTGACTTACAGGTTTTCATCTAGCCTACTTCAGATCATTCCTCCCAGCCAGCCATAAATTCTGTGCTTCTGTGGACATTTCTGCCTTGGCTGTTGAAAGTAAGTCTTGCCTGCAGCCTTTTTAGTGATCTGATGGAAAACCTTCCACAAGATTAATACTCCTAATGGAAAATAGTAAGTGAGGATTATATTCCAGTGATAATATCCAGAATATAATCCAGTAGTATTTATAGGTATTTGTAAGGTAATCTGGAAATCTTCCAATGGAAGAAGGCAACAAATTTAAATTAATTTAAATGTAATTAATTATATTAATTTGGGCACAGTTAAAAGCTGCTTTATCTTTATTTGTCTCCCTTATGGGAGGGTCTTACCAGATGATACTATCTGAGATGGTGACAAGTTTCTCCTAGAAGTATTAAACAGTAATATTCTTTCTGTTCCTGGGATTCCAAAGCAGATTCAGTAATGACCAAATTGATAAGGTTTTTGTCTACACTAGAAGCTATGCCCATGTGCGGCCAGGGAGTAGGGAAGGGTGGCATTATTTGGTGCAATGATTTAGCCTGGGTACCACAGATGGGTAACTGAGTCTGAAGGATGTAGATTCCCCAATATTGAGCTCCCACTTCTAGTCGTCCTGCCATCTTCTCTCCTCACTAGAGTTACAAGGTTATAATCTCCACCACCAACTTTTGGGGGTACCAATGTTGCTGGCTTTATTTCAATAGAGCATCAAAAGAAATGCCATGGGAACAGCAGCTTTTCATGTCATATATTTTCCTTCTGTTTCAGAGACATGAGATAACATATCATTCATGGGGTGAGAAAGAGTCCGTAGATAATTGTAAAAGGAATTGAGATACATTCATGAGACCAGTTACTAATTCTGATATCTACTAATTATTTCTAGGAGAACAACATCAACAGGGGAGTGTTGTGTGAGGACATCAGAACTTTATTATGTTTGTAATCCGGGAATCACTATCAGAAAAAAGAGCGTCATAGCTTTATTTGTAAAGAGGTGGTCCCTAAATTACTTGGTCTATGTCCACTTGTAGTGGTAAAATTAATGCCACCATTGAACTGGAAGCCAATGAAATTAGCACAACACAGGGTTTTAATTCAGGATACCTTATGTTGCTATTAATCATTCTTTCTTACTTTCTAAGATTTTGCATTTATGTTCATGATACATTGCTAAATTAATGCTTTAAAAATCATTATTTTAGTAGGATGAGTGCATGGTGTTATTCAGTATAGAAGCCATAATATTTATAAATTATCATACATTGATGTATCAACTTTTTTAAGTTAGCTTTTTTTTCAGAAGGAAATTACACATTTAGAGCTTTATGCACACTTCATCCATGTTAGAAATATACAGTTCTAACTGTGTTCCTTTTTACAGATGATCATTCCAGAGTAACTTTAATGCAAATAGATGGATTTCAGTGTTCAGACTATATTAATGCTTCATATATAGATGTAAGTGAAATCCTTTTCTTTTTCAATTACTTATTTTCTCAAAATAACTACATGTTTTTAAAAGTATCTTTAATGTATATTCTTGCAAAAATAACACACATTTTTATTTTCTCATAGGGCTTCAAGGAAAAGAATAAATTTATAGCTGCTCAAGGTATCTTTTGATTTCTATTGTTTGACAATTTAACAATTTCAGAAATATTTAGTTTAGTCTAAACTAACGTAAGATTTTAAGAATTTTGTAGATTGGTTTTATTTAGTCTAAGGTTAATGAGTGTAACAAAACACCTAAGTGTTTTTCTGAAGAGTCTTTAGATTGAATAAGAAATTACCAAGAACTGATTTGGAGAAACAGTGGTGCATTGTATCAGAGGAAAAGGGAGAAGTGTGTAATCTGTCTTGACGTAACTCTTTATGTGACATTGGCATAAAAATTAGATGTATACAGAACCAAGGGAGAGTTGGTATAGATCAGTTTATGTGTATGTATGTGTACCTTCAAATAAATGTTGACTTACTGGTGACTGCCTAGACAAGTCCCTGCAGTTTTTTGGCTTCTTGTTGAAAATACGACTAAAACCCAGTTTCTCAGTTTCTAGCCTGTTTCTTTAACCACTAACAAACTGGCTCTTAAGGAGTAATCATTAGAAAGTAAAAATGAAAAGTTTAGATTAGGGTTAAAGTTTAACATGGCAAATCTAATTTCATCACCATGTTTAGCAAAGGTATAGTTTGCAGGAAAACAATGAAGATGTAGACTTTTTTGGGGGCAGGGGAGGTCCTAGATAAATAGGAAAATGGCAACATATTTGAATATTTAATGCAATTTATATAATAAATTGTCTATGGAGTGTCACTTTTGGTACATTGTGCGCACATGTGTGTATTTAATCCAATTTTCCAATTTGAAAATATGAACACAAGGGATTGATGTGGTCCATGAACTGTTGAGGATTATATAAATATATTTATAGTAGATGTCAAAATCTCTTTAATTCTACTGTTTCTATTTCATTTTATTTTTTGAGTGAGAATAGGCAAATAACTGTCCAATTATGCTAGTGTATAGATTTTTCTATCAAGATGCAAGAAGAGTGCAGTGGAATGCAAGCATGAATTGTGGTTTGCTTGAGCCAATTAAACTTTATATTTCTAAGGAATAAAGGATTAGGGAGATATGTCTTTACAATTAAAATTAAATTAAATTAAATTAAAAAAGAATATGTTTTAAAATAACAAACATAGTGTAGAGTTTCTGTTGCTAAAAAGAGGGATAGTTTATTTGATGGAGATACTGAAACATTTTTATTGTCAAATCCCAATCCCAGTTTGCCTGTTTATTTCAATTTTAATATGTACTTTTAAAATTTGTTTCTTTTCTTTGGACTTTCTGAATGTTGTAAACCTCTTTGAGCATGTCTAATAAAATTTGATATTTTTTTCAATAGATAGGATGAGAAACGTTTTTCTGTGCTTTGTATAGCTGTTAATTCTATAGTTGTTTTCTATATCTAGGTCCTAAACAGGACACAGTAAATGATTTCTGGAGGATGATATGGGAACAGAAGTCTGCAACTATTGTCATGTTAACAAATGTGAAAGAGAGAAAAGAGGTGAGACATTTTAAAGTTTATTTCCCTCCAACAGGTTTGGAGCAGTCCAATAGCCCACAAAACAGTAACATAACCACTTCCTATATCATCTTGTCAGTAAAATGTCAGTGTCTTTGATACAGTACAGCTCTGCAGTAATTTTAATACCTGACCTTAATATAATTTTTCTCACATTGCTCACATCTTCTCTGTCTCTTTTCTGAATCTTTCCCCACCCAGACAAGATATATATAAGTTTAATAATTGGTGTGTTATATGAACAAATTATCTGAAATTACTTGTCTGCATTTTTCTTGTCTGATTTCCTGGCATTGTTTGAGATTTCATAGCTCCAAAGAGTATTAGTAATACATTTAAGGTCCAACTTTCCTTCAACCATCATTATTATATTGATTAAATTCAATATGAAAATTGCATCCTGCAGCACACCTATAAAAGTAAGTAGCAGTAGCTAGTGAATGCTGATTTGCGATAAAGGAAGCATGATTTTTTTTTGTTGCTCAAGGATGACGTCTCCTAGCACATAAATTGAGAAAAAAAGAGTGTATATAGGCTATATTTTTGAAAGAAATATGAAATTACCTGTCTGTGCTGAACTTTAGCTCCAAACTAAGTTCTTTTACCTTCTAAATAGACCCAGACTTGAAGAAATGGGTCTATAGAAAAATCAGACATAGTGGATGGTAAAATTGTATCTCAACAAATGATAGTGCTATGATACCTCACAACTTATCCTGATCTTATTTTGAATATAATTTAAAGCTATATAGTTTTGTTTGGTTTCAATTTCAGAATTAGCCCCATCCTCCTTCCATATCGTTGCAACACAATTGTATGTTTTTAACCTGTCGGTTTGGATGAAACATGCAAAATACTGATGTGCTATGTTTGTGTTTTAACATTTATATAGGACAAATGTTTCCAGTATTGGCCTGATCAAGGATGCTGGACCTATGGAAACATCCGAGTTTGTGTGGAGGACTGTATAGTTCTTGTAGATTACACCATTCGAAAGTTTTGTATTCATCCGGTATTTCATTTTCTCATATTATTCCTTTAAAATATGATTAACTGTTTTTTCACACCCTTTTTTGAATAAGGAATATTTGGAATTACAGTATATGTTTTTGTTCAAGGATAAAAACTCAAGTTATTTAACTTTCAGTTATATTTTCTTGATATTATTATTTTAGAACTCATACTGAGATTTTATTTGAAATTCTATCCATACTTTGAGCCCAATGTTCTACTAGCACCTTTTTTGGAGTCCCTTCTGGGAGTTCATGATTTCCAACAAATGTAATCGATTATAGATAGCTGTACTGAGTTAATGCTTTCTATAAAATTCAAATTATGTTGACATCATAAGAAATGACAATATAAAATATGCCTCCTTCAATAGTAATGTTTTTAGAATGTTATAAACAATAAAATGAGAGGAATAGAATCAGATGCAATGGAATTTCAAAACTATGGGCAGATACTTTTACCTGCTCTGGAATTGTATGGTGGAAAGATTTTTGAATGGCTTTAATCAAACAAATTTGTAGAAATTTTATTGAATGTGATATACACCAGGGAGCCCTTGGTGGTTCAGTGGTTAAAGTATTGCAGGCAAACTCTGGCCATAGTTTGGAGTTCGATCCTGAGAGGGCTCAAAATTGACTCAGCCTTCCATCCTTCCAATGTCAGTAAAATGAGGACCCAGATTGCTGGGGGCAATATGCAAATAATGCTTACATTGTAAACTGCCCAGAGAGTGCTACAAAGTGCTATTGGACAGTATATAAGCCAAAATGTTACAGCTATATTGCTATTGCTATACTGCATTTATAGCTCTCATATAGTTTCCTGTCGATATCTGGTTTGCTGTTGTGGGGACTTTGTTGTATTAACTTGACTATTGGTCTGATTCAGCATCATGATTGTTTTGCCAGTATATTAAAATGCAAAATTTCAGACGATTTTTTAAAACTCTGAGTATAATACTGGTGCCTGACAAATTGAACCCAGAGAATATTCCAGATTGGAATGTCATTGTGGAAAGATAAATCTGTTTATTGCACACCCTTCATCGTGCTTTTGGTGCATGATTGATTTTATATCTGATTTAATTCTTTTCTTTAATGTGGATCGTGAAGAGGAAGGAAAAAGTCAAGGAACAAGTAACTAAGCTATTGGTTGACTTTATTCTAAAATGTAATTGATTGTATTCATATTTTGTCTCTGGACCTTCAGCAGGTTTCTGATGGCTGTAAAGCTCCGAGACTTGTCACTCAGCTTCATTTCACCAGCTGGCCTGATTTTGGAGTGCCTTTTACCCCTATTGGAATGCTTAAATTCCTAAAGAAAGTCAAATCATTGAATCCTGCACATGCTGGACCAATTGTGGTTCACTGTAGGTACGTATCTATGTGGAACTGGAGATGTTTATTTTTACCAGTGTCAGGGTGTGGGATTAATAGCGCTAATCCAAAAGATGTTCCATTGAACAAATGTTGGAAGGTGTGTAAAAGAGAAAGAAGAACTACCCTACTTTTCCATTCACAGAAATCTGTTGGTTCTAAGAGATGCAGATGAACACAACTTCAAGATAGTGAGCCTAGATATGATATAAAAATACAGGAAAAATAATACTTGGAAATTATAGACTCCTGTAGACTAACTTTAGTAACTTATTCCACAGTCTTCTGCATAGTAACGTATAGAAAGAACATTGCAGGGAAGCTGAGCTTCAAAATTCAGAAATAAAAACATATCATTAATAAACTTTCAATAAAAAAATGAGCTGTGGCAGATTTAGAGGAAGAGAGGAAGTTGCAATAATACCATAAGCAAAAACAAGTAACCGATATAACACATAGGAAAAGTCTCTGCCAAGCACAGGATGCCATGCCTTTTTCTTTTCAAGGAAGGCTGAAGATTATTTGCCATGGCAATTTAAACAGCAATCTATGATAATTGTGCTCCCTCTTGTGGTTGTTCAGGAGGTTAAACAGGTTTGTCTGTGAACGTAATGAGCTTTCAGTTAGCTTACAAAATCCAATAAATTAAGTAAGTTAATAAGTAAGTAAACTGCCAACTCACAAAATCCAATAAACAAACAAACAAACAGATTACTTACACATTAACAGGCAGTCTGGATTAAAACAACCAAATGTATCAATGAACCCACTGACCCCTAAATTGTGTACCTCCTCAACATCCTCATATGAAACCTGTCTGAAATGGGTCCAGAAATTGGTCCAGCTATTGGCAATATAATATAGCCAAAGAAATAATGTTTTGCCACCCTTATTGCCACAATAGAGGCTCAAATATGGGCTTTCACTTGTGTTTTCACTTTGTCCGATGGTGCTTCAGGCATGATTTCATGTCTATTTGTTAGATGTCTGAACTTAGAGTTAAGAGACTTTGAATCTATATGTTTATACTTTTTTGTTTTGAGTTTTGCCTCCCAGTGAACTAGATGTTCATGCTTCTATCATTGCTGCTGGTATTCTTACTATTAATTTAAAAGGTAGATGCTGTAGAATATAAAGAAAAACCAATAATATTGGAAGTAAGATATATTGTTGCAGTGTGTAGTAAGATGCATTATTCCACTGTGGTTTGCTTAGTTGCAACTGTGTTTTTTTCCCCAAGTGCTGGTGTGGGTCGTACAGGCACATTCATAGTAATAGATGCCATGATTGACATGATGCATGCTGAACAAAAAGTTGATGTTTTCGAGTTTGTGGCAAGAATTCGTAGCCAGCGTCCACAGATGGTTCAGACAGATGTAAGTAATCATACATACGTACGTACATACATATTATTTTCAGTAAATATACAAAGCCGTTTTCTATATGAATCTTTTCCATGTTCATCAGTAAAAGTTATTTTTTATTGGTGAACGTTTTCTTCTTCTCACTGTTAAAATCTTGGAAATGACAGAGAAACTAAAAGAATTTGCATAGCAACTTAATTTGATATTGTATTCTGTCTCAAATACGTCAGGCATTCTTGTTCCCTAAATCAGTTGTATTTATTCACAGCGAGATTGTCACATATCTCATTTTCTCACTGCTGACATGATGATATCCTGGTGTTTAGAAGAATCACCATCTATTTAAATGATGTTAAAGCAGGAGCTAGCTGATCATAGCAAATAGGAGGGTTTTTTTTTAAAAAAAAGTCAGAGGACAGCACTTTTTCTCACTGAAAATATTTGCCACAAAAGAATTGATACAATCTTCTGTATATGCTCTTGTTTCTATCTAAGATTATCAAATGGGAGATGGGAGAGATTCATTTCCTTGTTAGATTTTTGCAGCTTTTACCATATCACCTGACCTTTTTTATTTTGTTTTTGTTACGAGAACATTCATGCTATTTTGCAATAAGTAGGTACTACTCTCCATCTTTAAGTCTCAGGTGTAGAATTTAAGACTTCAGGCTACCAAGTGACCTCTGAAAGGTTTGAGTTTAACCTCTTTTGTAACTTTTACAGAAAATTCAGCTCCTCAAACAGCAGCTTGGACAGTATATTTCACCAATGTGCACTAGGACAATGGGCGTGCATGAAATATGTAGGTTGAAAACTGCCCATACCTTCAGGGCAATTAAAAATACTCTTGACATATCAGTCCTGTCAGTGAGAATATATCTATCCTGCACTTGTTGCATTGGTTGCCAATAGGTTCCTGGGTCAATTCAAAGTGTGAATTATCACCTTAAAAACTTCTTGCAGCATAATACTTGACTACATCAGGCAATATCTAATGAAAATGGAAATATATCCATTTGTTTCAGTTCTATAGAGAGACCCTTTTCCAGGTCTCACATCCTCACGAGTTTCATAGATTGTAGGCCAGATGGCAGGCTTCTAGGGGGCAGCCCCATTTGATGTAATTCCCCCTTGAATTACAAATAATCCCTATTCTAGAAGCATTTTGGAAATTAGTGAAAGCAGTGCTGTTTAGTTGAATGTCACCACTAATGAATCAGAATTATATGTTGAATTTTACTGCCTAAATATGACTGTATTGTCCTGTTCTCAGCTTTATTTTATTATTTCCAAATCCAGAGTATTTTTTGCAATGTGGGAGGCTATACTCATAGTCCTCGACTAACAACAGTTCATTTAGTTACTGTTTGAAGTTACAAGGGCACTGAAAAAAATTACTTATGATTGTTTTTCACATTTACGACCTTTGCAGCATCCCCATGGCCACGTGATCAAAATGCTTACCGTGTTTCCCCCGAAAGTAAGACCCTGTCTTATATTTTTTTGAACCCTGAAATAAGCGCTTGGCCTTATTGCCATGCACTCAAAAGCTCGATTGGGCTTATTATCAGGGGGTGTCTTATTTTGGGGAAACAGGGTATATTTATCACGATTGCAATGTCCCAGGGTCATATGATCACCTTCTACGACATACTGACAAGCAAAATCAATGGGGAAGCCAGATTCATTTAACAACCGTGTTACTAAATTAACAATTGCAATGATTCATTTTAACAACTGTGGCAAGAAAGGTCGTAAAATGGGACAAAACTCACTTAACAAATGTTTCACTTAGTAACATAAATTTTGGACTCAATTGTGGTCGTATGTTGAGTATGTACACATTGCTGAATACATTGTAAAAATAAGTAAAATCTTTAATTGTAAAACAATGTTGTTGAATTCTATTTAACTAAAAATGTTTCAAAGGTTGTGATGTAGAGTGTTCTGTTTCTTTACAGATGCAGTATTCCTTCATATATCAAGCCTTACTTGAATACTACCTCTATGGTGACACAGAACTGGATGTATCCTCCTTAGAAAAACACCTACAGCCATCAAATAGCACCACACCAAATCTTGTTAAGATAGGATTGGAAGAAGAGTTTAAAGTAAGCCTTTTAAAAATGTTATAAAATATGACAACAAAGTACACTTTTAAAATGTAATTTGGTGATTGACCCAATACTTCTTTTTTAATACATTAATTTTTTTCTCCTAAAATATTTGATTTTTTTTTGCAATATCTGTCATGTTATTTATACCTAAAATATCAAGTTATGTAAAATTTTTAAATTAAAGTTTTTTTTATTTTTAGGCTTTTAATTTTTTTTATTGAAACTAAATACTATGAAAATGAAAGCAGCATCATAAAGAAAATATTAAAACAAAAACCTCATCCAAGCAAATATTTGAAAAAGAAAAAAGTACATAAGTACATTTATAGTGTTAAGTATGAAAAAATAGTCATGTTCAAAAATTCCCGTCCAAAAATAAACTTGTATTGGTGAAGGAAAAATTACTCTGTTAACATAACTAACAAACAGTATTTCAATTAAACATACTTTTAGATTCTTATAGATGTGTGAATTTTTCAGCTGATGCTATTTCATTAAAAAACAACAACAATTTTTTCTCTCTCCCCACCCGCCAAAGTACCATAACCAGTATAGTATACCCTGCTTCCCCCAAAATAAGACATCCCCTGATAATAAGCCCAATCAGATTTTTGAGAGCATGACAATAAGGCCAAGCGTTTATTTCATGGTTCAAAAAAATATAAGACAGGGTCTTATTTTGGGGGAAACATGGTAACAAACTGGTCCTTAACTTCCCTACACTTAACTTCCTATACAGCTTATAGACCAATCAACACTAAGTAGACATTATCTGGTAGATATTATGAGTTTTAAAATTTCCTTATATAGAAGTATATAGCAAAGTTTCTGTGCAAATGTAATTATACGAAACGTTGATTTATCAAGCAGAATTTTTCAGAAGAAAATATGATTAAGACATTTTGGTTGAATTTGTTACTGTTCTTCTCACATTGAGTTTTCATATTTTCATTTGTAGTCATTATCTAATTTTTACTTTTGTTTTAGAAATTAACAAATGTTCGAATAATGAAAGAGAACATGAGAACTGGTAATCTGCCAGCAAATATGAAGAAAGCCAGAGTTATCCAAATAATCCCTTGTAAGAAATTAAATTGCATTTTTAAACAAATTGTATAATTTAATTGACAAAAACTTACCTAAGAGAATATTGTAATATTTTAGAAGCAACAGCAGGTGGCATTGCAGACTGAACTATAACTAAATTTTATAAAAGCCTGCTGACCATAATTTATGTTATTATTGATGATAAAATATTTAGATTTTTACAAAATCTACTTTTTGTTGTTCCCTAGATGACTTTAACAGAGTGATTCTTTCAATGAAACGAGGTCAGGAGTACACAGATTATATCAATGCTTCCTTTATAGATGTAAGTACTTTTCTGTACAGAAAATGCACATACTGTAAGAGAAGTTAACATCTTTTCCAGAATATTTGTTTAAAATTCATCTAGAAAAGAGCATGACCTTCAGCATTACTATATGTTAATAACCTGTTAATTTTTAAAAAAGGAATCAGAGCCTCATAATGACAATAAAAAATACCTTGTATTTAAAATATCAACATAAAGAAGCAAACATCTTTGCTTTTTTGTTAGAACAAAGTTTAATTTACTTTTTACTGTGGCAGGATTTGTTTTATTTAATTGAGAATAGAAATAGATAACTTTCTTTGCTGCTGTCAAACTTTTCTCTGTCTATTTTGGTGAAGAATATGTTCTTTCTTGGTGTTTCAACAATAGAGGAATGTCCATTACACAGTATTGAACTCATATGGTGCATTATTGTCAAAGTTGCATATGCTAAGCTTCATAAACGTGTATGATGCTCAGAATGCTTTGACTGAAGCCACAGATATCTCCAAAATTTGCCATCTAATTGTACTGTTAATAGGACAAATGAGAAAAAAATATTACACACATGACTGAGAAATGATCATATTAACTATATTTAATGAATTTAAATACATGTAAATATACACTAGAAGAATCATTTACTGCCCTGGTCCCATCTATCCTATGATTCTGATTTCCTTCTCAAAGGTCAACTGTAGAAGAAGAGCCGCACACATTGGCAGTAAACAATATCATTTCTTTGATTTTGATTTTTGTGAAACCAACCATTGTGTTTTGTAAACTGTGGCTTCCAACCATATCATCTAAATTTGGCCATTGTGGCTAGCTCAACAGACTATTGTTAGAAGAAGTTGTGTGTTTTCTTGGTTTAGTAATATAGTCAACATAATGGTATTCCTCTCACATCCTCCCTTCAGATAAAAGAGAGCTCATTATTTATTAATTTAACAAACCCTTGCCTTCTCTGGTGCCACCCTCCAACATGTCTTCTTTTCAGTCATTGTAACTGGTACAATACAAAAGCCTCAGTGAAGACTTGGGCTAAATTTGCTTAACTAATTTCTTTGATTTGTGGATCAGAGTGAATGGGACTGGGACTGGGACTGGAAGGACCTTTAGAACTTTAAAGAAAACATCTATTCTGCTAGATCTATTTAATATAAAATTCCTTTCAAACAGGGGAGAATCTAGATAACAATTGTCAAATGATGAAATATTTCTTTATATCCAGGGCTATCGCCAAAAGGATTACTTCATTGCAACTCAAGGACCTCTTCCTCATACTGTGGAAGACTTCTGGCGAATGGTATGGGAGTGGAAATGCCACACCATCGTTATGCTTACAGAAGTTCTGGAAAGGGAGCAAGTATGAGCATTTTGTACCGTACTGTAAATATTTTCTTATTAATATTTTTTTAAAAACAGAAGAGTATGGGAAACTCATTATACATCATTAACATTGATCTGTAAAATGTAGTGCCTCAACAGGCCTAGCGTGAATTTGTCCTAGCAAATATTTTGCAGTCCTGAGGCTGTGGAACTACAATTGATGATTTTACTATTGACCAGAATTTTAACTGTTCAATAAATCATGAAATCTCCTGTGAAGGAGCAAAACTGGATACTCTTGAATTGCTGCTGAGGCAAACGCTTGTCTATAGCAGTAGCAATAGCACTTAGACTTATATACCACTTCACAGTGCTTTGCAGCTCTCTCTAAGCAGTTTACAGAATCAGCCTATTGCCCCAAACAATCTGTCTCCTCATTTTACTGACCTCGGAAGGATGGAAGGCTGAGTCAACCTTGATCCAGTGAGACTCAAACTGCTGGCAGCTGGCAATCAGCAGAATTAGCCTGCAATACTGCATTCTAACCACTGCGCTACCATGACTCTATCACAGATAGACAGATGGTTTGCAAAAGCTTGTACTACTTTACAAACACGTTTTCAGAAAATGTAGAATTCTAATTATCATACCTTGTGCCATAGCCAAAGTCCCAAAAAAGTCATCATAATTCAGAGGAAGATGCAATCAAATGGCAGGAAATTCAGTGGGAATTAAATGTGATTCTGTGCTCAGATTTTATTATGTTTAACACTTGCAATTTCCTTATAGTAACAATGCTGTATATTTGGTGTTATCTTAATTGGGATATCAGAACCAGTTTGGTGTGATTCTTTTCATTACTCGGATTACATGGTACATATTGTTATGGTACAATATAAGTGGGTGGGGAAGATTGGAATTAATTTGTAAATCACCATTCCCAGAAATAATTGACATAGCTTAGATAGCAATAAGAGATCTAAAAGCATCATTTTTTTTCTGTTTCTAAATTTTACAGGAAAAATGTTTTCAGTATTGGCCATCAGAAGGTTCTGTTTCTTATGGGGATATTACCATTGATATTAAGAATGACTTGCTTGTTGATACTATAAGCATAAGGGACTTTTTGATTACACACAACCAGGTATTCTTCATAATTTCCCTACTTCTTAAACTTCAGGTTTTTTCTTACTGTTTCTTACTGTCTTAAATACGTTTTACTTCATATTTAGCAGACTGGTCAATAGTTATGAATATCTTATTTTAACAAATGTATTCTATCAGGAATAAGCAAAGGAACAAATATCAGAACAGGGAAATTTTCACTGCTGAGAAATTTAATCCCACCCTTCTGTAATTGGCTAACAGTGGAAGATTCACAAGTTGACTTGGCTACAATTTGCAGACAAGAAAGAAGATGTATACTGCAGAACTCAGAAATCAAGTCATCTCATGAACATGCACATACCACACATACATACCCTGTCTCTCTGTGTGTATTATACATACACACCTATATGTATATAATTACAGTATATACCATACACACACACACACACATACATATATATTTGTATGCATGGTGTGGCAGCTCCAGGGTTTAAATTCTAAGCCTTTTCAAATCAACAGATTGTTTCCTTGATCTGAAGTGTGCGATATATTTCTTTCTATAGATATGACTCTATTCAGTCCTTAAATTAATGAAGAACTTATCATCATCAATTTAGTGTTCAGATTACTGGAGAATGTTAAAAATGGAAACTCTGGGTACATATATATATATATGTTGTGTGTGCATATACCATATACATATATATAGTATTTTAAATCTATTTTCTAATACTGCATTGGGCAGTTAAGAGGAAAAGGTAGCTGATATAAATTGCATAATTTTTGTCACTACTTATAAAAATGTTGCAATATGTAATAGACTCTGAAAGCTTTTATGAATCTATTTAAAAGTAAGTCTTGCTATGTCTAATGGAATTACTTTCAGAAAAGCAGACGAGGCTTTGGTATTTAAAAATATTTCTTTCCATTACTAAAATTATTTTAAACTTGTGGCTTTCTCACTTCTGAATAACCAGGAGAAGCAAGGCAGAGTTATTCGACAGTTTCATTTTCATGGATGGCCTGAGATAGGCATTCCGACTGAAGGGAAAGGTATGATTGACCTCATCGCAGCTGTTCAGAAACAGCAACAGCAGACAGGAAACCATCCCATTACAGTACATTGCAGGTAAACACATTCTTACATTTTTTCTCCTCATATTCTTTTGCAGCTTTAAAGTTGAAAGCTAGCAAGGACTTTCACTCTGTAGTAGAGGCAGTAGGTACCTGAAAGAACATTTCACAATGAGAAAGCTTTCTTCCAGCTTACTTTATTTACAGCTGCAGGATAGGAAAGCAGGTTTTAGCCAATGATGAGGATGAGTATAATGGCAAGTGTATATACAAACTGATGATGCTTCAGATAATCTGGTCCCAAGCCCTAAAAGACTATGAGATAAAAATAACCATCAGTGAATTGGTCCTAAAAACTGACAAGAGAGTCAACGGACTTAACAAAAAAGCACAATGTAATGTAACTTTTGATCTGACTCCTACTTTGTGAACAATGTATAATTTCCATTTTTTCCCCCAGAGGTGGTCTCACATGCACCATATTAAAACAGAGTAATCTGGAGGTTACTAGAGCATGGATAGCTGACCCCACAAGCTTCTATTACTGGTCAGAAATGAAAGAAGTGAATTGTAGAAAAAGAGTTATCATGGTATATATCATGCTTTCACAGCATGAAATGTACATGATGTGGTGATGTAGTACTTCACAATTCTATAGTTGTCTTAACACATGATTCCATAAAGGATTCTGTAGGGCATGAGGCCTTAGCACTTGGAGCACCTGGAAGTCCAGATGAATTTTAAAAATGATATTGTTAACAAATCTTTAATATCCTTTACTTCTACTGGATAAATTGTTCAGATTCCTGAAGATGTGTTTCATTTAATCTTGTTCACTATAATTATAACTCACGCTTTGCTTTAGGCTCATAAATTATCAATATTGAAATAAAGAATGGAAAAGATTTTTATTGTTAACGAAGTACTGTAATGTAACAGAATCTTGAAAGCTTGCCAAAGCAATTCTCCTGATCAGTTATAGCTAATGTAAATACGGTGGAGCTATTCTGAGCCTCTTTCTCATGCTTACGTTTCCCCTGGATGAAGGATTTCTATTTGTGAGCGTCTTCTTTCCCTCTCCATCTTCCTGGGATCTAGTAAACATTCCATCATAGCAGTTTACACAAGCTAAATTGAGACACAATTGCAGAAGTGTATGAAAGTTGGCATTTTTTTTGAAACTGCTCTGAAATATCCCAATGCCTAATTCTATATTGTTCTACAAAGTTGAAGAACACTCTCAATCAACACTGAAATAATTATTGTTTCCCCTTTTTTCAAGTGAAACTTCCTCTGGATCTTGGTGGATGGATAAATTTATTCCAGAGGAAACTTTGTTTATAAGGAAATAACTACAACATCAGCATTCATTCCCTGAACAGTTTTAAAGTTTAAATTTTTAAAAAGCTTATTTTTACAGTAACAGGAAGAAGGTTCTATAAAATCTATATACTGTTGGTATGACTTAAGCAAATCTGCAAAATGAATGCCATATCTGGTACTGCTAAAGAAGCAAAGAATTATAGAGGCTACTAAACCTATTTATATTAGCAGAGGCTCAATTTTACAGGTATGTTTTATTTTTCTGCATATGATAGACCAACTTATTTGTCTTTTTCTTGTAGTGCTGGAGCTGGAAGAACAGGTACATTCATAGCACTCAGCAATATTTTGGAGCGAGTCAAAGCTGAGGGGCTCTTAGATGTATTTCAAGCTGTGAAGAGTTTACGGCTGCAAAGACCTCATATGGTGCAAACACTGGTATGTTGCTTCACCACAATTGTTAATATGGCACTAATATTTTGATAGTAAAATAGAGGCTTTATCTATATTCATACAATAGAATTGGTTTGGTTAAGCATAGTGACTGTGGGCCTCAGTTGATAATGGCAACCATGACTGCAGGGATTGCTAAGCAATGCTGTCACACATTAGGACCATATCATTTAGTGACAGAAATTCCCAATGGCGGTTGTGAGTTGAGTACCTATATAAATTTACTTCAAAATTCCTTCCCAATGGTAAAAATACCCAGTTATAGAATGCCTAAGAGGCTATGTTAGGATACAATTCCAGGTCCCCTTATTTTGCTGGCATGCTCTAAAAGAGCTGGAAACCAATTATGAATAAGAGCATAGGACAAAAAGAGAAAGGCAAAAGATTAAAACATCTACTCAGTTTTTATCCTGGCCAGCAGCAAAAATTAGAACTGGTGTTTCGTTTGTTCTATGAAAACTTTTTCTAAAGTGAGTACTGCATTAATAGACTCAAATGTAGGTCAATAAACTGAAAATGCATTCATATTAATGAAAACATATAAAAGTACCAGGATTCATTTCCCATTCAAATAGTTCTTCAAAGGAAATAATTGTTTTGTTCATTGTTTTACACATAGTAGTCTTAATCTAGGCAGTGTCACTTGATAGATAATTGTGCTGAAACATGTAACAAAAAGTGAAAAATTTTATCTGTATATTTTATCATGATTCTACAGTTCTGAAGTTAAATACGGTTCAACAGAGTTCAAACATAATATTGTCTCTTTTTTGCACCTGCAGGAACAGTATGAATTCTGCTACAAAGTGGTACAAGATTTCATTGATATATTTTCTGATTATGCCAATTTCAAGTGAAAATGCCTGCCATTTTTTTTAATTTAATCATCTGTACAAAGATTTGTAAATCATGTTAATTTATTTCCATTTTTTTAAAAAAAAATCTAAATGTACATATGATTATGTATGTTTTGCTTTGAATGTCTCTTCAGGTGTATGTATGACTCAAATAAGCTTCAACCCTGATCCAAAGGAGTATGCACAGACTCTTTTTCATACAATAAAATAAACTTCTAGTCAGCTGTTTGGTGGCAAAAGGAAAAAGCTGATTTATGGGATTTGTATAGTTTTGAAAGGACTTAATATATTCACCCCAGCTGGTTGATAAAGGAGGAAAGTTGTATACACAGAATATAGTTGCATGTTGGACTACTCATTCAGCTGAAGAAATATGTGCAAAAAACTGTGTCTGCATGTGTAACAACCCTATCTAGGTCATTGCTTTGTGTTTTTGTTGGTTTTAATTTTAAATAACTGAGGCCCATGTACAATATAGTGCAGTATATACTGTTGTGAATACAGGCACAATTCAGCCTATGTTAGGCATATTTAAGACTCACTGATTTCAGTGGGTTTAATAAGCATATGCTTCAATATTTCCCATTGAAATTAATGGGATTTTGAGTCCAGCTAAATGTTTGAAAGCACTGATTCTGAAATTAAACTGATCAGTGGCTTGGATGACAGCCCGCTGATCACTCTGAGCCCATGTAAGAGCAAAATATATTAATAGAACTCCAAATCTCTTTAATTTTGGCTGAATCTTTCCCATATTTTGCCTAAATACATGAAAAATTGTGTTTCATTATCTCTAATCTTAAATTTGAAATTATATATATTTAATTTATTGTATATAGTCCCTATTATTTATATAAAAATAATAAGGAAAAAGAGTACATTTTTAGAGCTAAAAATCATCTTGCTATTATTGAGCAATATTTTATTTAAAGCAAGCATCATTTAATGACTACACCACAAAGATATTATACCATCCAGACTGAAAGGAATATGGGCTTTCTACGATAGACAGAAAAGTTCTTGAGTCTTCATTTCAATAAGATTTACATCTGTTTCTTATTTTCTTATGTTGATGCTATTGTGGTCATTAACATATTTGATCCTGATACAACATCACTAATATTAATGTGGAAAATTCACTGAAGTAGATAATATACAAAGTGTGCTAGAATATGAGAATATTCAAAATATTTATTTTTATTTTATCAATACCAATTAGAATCATTTGCCTTTTTGGTACTGTTTTGATCTTTATAGTTAAGCACAACTAGAATAGAAAGGAACACAAATCTTCCATAAGCAACAACATAAGATATCATTTTAACTTTTTAAAAAATGTATATTTTTAAAAATAGGACTCTAGGAAATTCTGTTTTAATGCAAGTTCTCAATTAATACCATAGTGTAAATATGGAGTTTCTTAAATTTAATTAAGTAGTATTAAAATATAATTTTATCATTTTATTGCATTAAGAGAAAATATATTTAACTTATAAACCAGCTGATCAATATTTGATACTATTTTGTATCAAGAAATTTTGTTTTGTTGTCATAAATAGCTATAAAGCCAGATACTACATTTATATAAAGAAAAATGTATCTCTTTAGTAAGCAATCTAAATTAATTCATCACTTGCTAAGTTCTATTGAAGGTAATAAAACTTAATAAACAGCTATCATTTTTAAGCCTAGTTGAATGTCAAATATTCAATATTCAATTCACAGTAAAGCCCTTAATTATTTGAGTTCTTTTGATACACAAGGCACATAAAAAATAATGATTTCCTGCACTGTATTCCCAAATATCCAGTTGCTCCTTCTCTCCAGAGTGCACATTTAGTTCCAAAATGAGCAAAGTTCTTTTTTCTATTGTAATGTGGCCTAAATGAATCTAGAACTTAGAAGCACCATGTAGATACCAGAATATCTAAAGGTGTTCTGGTTGAGCTATTCATGTGCAAACACTCATGTACTAAAAAGCACAAACCCCAATCATCTTGATTGTACTTGTATAGAAGTTGCACCATATAGTTCCATCTTATGGGCTGCTGCAAGATTTCAAAGTTCTTACAACAGAAGAAACATTTTCTTGATACCAGCACAAACAATAAAAACAAAATAGCATAAACCTGGATTCAGGTATGATTAACTCCACCGTTTTCAGGAAATAGCAGAAGCTGCTACAAGAAGGAAGAGGATAAATTTTTATACTCTTTATCTTATAGTTTTTCACCCCCTCCATTCCCCATACATTTTTTAAATTATTCTGGAACAATGTAGGGAATAGTATAAGAATAATATGGAAATATTCTTAGAAATGTCCACCCATTGCTTCCTCTGTGGAGCAACTCATAAAAAACCTTGCTCTGCAGAGATATGGATCATACCTAAAGTCTGAACAAAACTAGGATGACAGTGAAGTAACAAAATAGACCGAACATTTTATTTCCCCATATTTTAAAAGGTATATATCTAAAAGCACAAACATAATTTATATAAATTTATATACAAATGTCTATAGAATATGCAATATATCTGGCTTGCCTGGTTGTTTTATGAATTATAAATGCCTTATTAAAATTATGTAGACTGCACAATGGTCTTTCTACTTTAGCTCTTGTTCTTTTTAATTCTACATACATTTAAATTGTTTCTGAAAGGAGAAGAAAAGTGAATACTTCTTAACCCAGATGATAACACAATTTCCACATCAGGCCAATTACTTTTAATTGCTAAACTATTTTATGTTAGCAGCTTAGATATTGTTTTTAAGGACAACTGCTTACATCTTCTGGGGAAAAAATCCTATGTACATACAGTTGTGTGCACATAAGGAATCATTTTATGAAGTGACTGATATTAACAATTCTAACCTCAAAAAAATGTTATGTTAAGAAATATTGAGTAAACTTTCTTACTAGAAAATTCTGATAGAATTTTTAAAAACTTTAGAAAAATAAATTTTCCAATTTGATATAGACAAAAATCCATTAAGTCCAAAAGTTGAACAATTTCCATAAGCTGCTTTGGAAAATGGTGCTAGCAACCTTGCAAATATTAAATGAGTTTTCTACATGAAACTCATTTTCTACATGAGTTAAGTAGAAATTAACCCTGGCAATTTTTTGTCCCAGCTGTTCTTCTATAAAAGGGTCATTTTATATAGATTGTGGATGGGATGCGGACCTGAGATTAACATCAGAAATTATTTTAAGCATCTTGAAATGTTGAACAAAATACATGTCTTTCATCTGTCTTGATTCCTCAGTCCCTTCCTAAGGATCTATCCAAGTACAGTAGCAACTTTGCACTTTATATAAAACAATCACTAGCTTAATCCATATCCCTAGATAAATCCAGGGTACTACAGCTGGCTGATGTTTATTCATCCATGCCCATAACAGTGAGGGGTGTCTGGTGGTCTCTGAGCTTGGTTGTTTTTTGCAGACGTTTCATTACCCAAACTAGGTAACAACATCAGTGCTAGTAAGGGAGCCTTACTCTTACTAGCACAGATGATACCTAATTTAAGTAATGAAACATCTGCAAGAAAACAACCATATTCAGAGAGCACCAAAGACCCCTCATTCCAACCTGAACTACAAATATTCTTCTTTATCAGTACCATACCCGTGAGTTCTTGTTGCTTACTACATAAACTGGCACCACCCAGATGCATAGTACTTTATCTCCTACTCAAAGATTAATGATTGTATCATTGTTGGAAAAATGATGGGACTCTTAACACATTTGGAGGAAACCACATTTGGAAAGTTCTGTAAAGTAACTGCACCTATGTGAATCACTTAAGGGATAGAATTACACATTGTATTTAAATTACCCATCAAGAACCAAGAAAAATCCTGCTTGTTGTAGACATATGCCTCAATGTTAAAAAAACAAACAAAACAGAACTGTTATTCTATAAAATAATAGAGAAACAAAATCTGTCAAAAATGCACATAAGGTCCATGAATGAAAAGGACTGATTTCAACTGAGCAGACTGTAGCTTAGGTTTGAACTGTGGAGTCCTTGATACTGTCTGAATTTAGTTGTGTGCTTGATGATGTTTCATTCTTTGATCACGTAGATAACATCTTCAGTGCTAGAAGAGAGTGGAGTTTTTATACTGTTATACTGTATACAGTAGCTTACCCAATCAGTGTTGGTAGGGTTTTTTTTTCTTTTCTTGTAGTTCTTTGATTAGGCTGTTTGCTGACTGAATTTGTAGTTCCTTGATTTTTTTTATTGCTTGATTGTTTATCTGGTTTTAATCCTGGTGTTTTCCTTGCTGATTGCTACTGAAGAGATGTTCTGGTCTTTTTGTTTCTTTTTTATTGTCTCTTTTGAATGGCAGGAAAACTACTGTATATAAGTAGAGAGCAAACCTCACTTATTCTAGAACTGAAGATGTTATCTAATCAGAACATAACAAAACGTCTGCAAGCAACAGCCAAGCTATGAGAAATTCAGAAAACTGCATACTTGGAATTGGTGCAATGTTACTAATAATTCAAAATATAAATCCAAATAGTCTCCTCCTAACATAACATTTCTTCTACAATAGCTGGTTTTAAATAATTATGTTGAATTCTAGGAGAAAAAAAACTAAATACACTGTACAGTATATTTGGTTCTGTGTAATTTCATTTGATGCCAATATTTGTTCTGTGTATAAAAAAATTAATTCTGAATCTAACAATACAGGTAGTCCTAGACTTACAACCACAATTGAGCCCAAAATTTCTGTTGTTAAGTGAGACATTTGTTAAGTGAGTTTTGCCTCATTTACGACCATTCTTGCCAAAGTTGTTAAGTGAATCACTGCAGTTGTTAAGTTAGTAGTAAGGTTGTTAAATGAATCTGACTTCCCCATTGACTGTGCTTGTCAGAAGGTTGCAAAAGATGATCACATGACTGCAGGAGACTGCAATCATCATAAATATGAACCAGTTGCCAAGTGTCTAAATTTTGATCACATGACCACGGGGATGCTGCAACGGTTGTAAATATGAAAAATGGTCATAAGTCACTTTTTTCAGTGCCATTGTAACTTTGAACTGTGACTAAATAAATTGTTGTAAGTCCAGGACTACCAGTAATAGAAAGGTTACAGGATTGAAGGATTGAAGCATTAGAGAATTTAATTTGGGGTTCAGAAATTTTTAATCAGATCAGGGTACTATACTTTATATAGCATACAATATTTTTCCTGCTTTGTTTTACACTGAATGAAACATCATTAATAAATGCCAAATAAAGATTAGAAATTATATATTCTGATCTGCATAACAGTCACTATGTGATTGACTTTGTCTTATGCAGTAATAGACACTGATTACCAAAGTTTTAAGTTCCGGTTTAACTTGGAACATGTGAACAACTAGAAACATTAAAGCCATTTATCTCAGACTATGTTTCTAGAAAAATCCTGCATTCATCAACAATATATCAGAAGTTCATTAAGGAGAAAATTATTAACTAAGCAATTAGCTAAGCAAAAGAAAAGATTAGAAATTGCTTTTTATATTCTCTTTCAATGCAAAACACAGGAGTTAGACATATTCTATATATGCCTGGGATGAGGGATGGACAGTCTTGACTAACAGCTGCTATTTTGAAAACTGCTGAATAGCTAGCTCTCATAACACACATATGTATGTAAACACGTTGGCATGATGCCAGAGGGACCCAGTTTTGAGCTACTACTTGGATGCTTACAGATGTGCTTCAGATAAATATTGCCATGGGATTTGTACCAGTCAGCTACTAAATTAATTGAAGATTAAATTAGTCTGGATACTGTTGTGAGACTTGGGTAGCCTAAATCTGTAATTGCCCTGCCTGTCCTCTTCCATTTTCCTATATAAAGGCGACTGTGCCTGGTAAGAGGTAGTTATGAGCTAACTACCTAAAGAGCTAAAGAGCCACAGTGGCACAATGGTTAGAATGCAGTACTGCAGGCTACTTCTGCTGCCAGCTGGCTGCCTGCAATTTAGCAATTAAAATCGCACCAGGCTCAAGATTGACTCAGCCTTCCATCCTTCTGAGGTCAGTAAAATGACGACCCAGATTGTTGGGGGCAATATGCTGACTCTGAAAACCGCTTAGAGAGGGCTGTAAAGCACTGTGAAGCTGTATATAAGTCTAAATGCTATTGCTATTGCTAACTACTCTCTTAGAGACAGCCCAACTCTGAGTCCACTTTAGCCAGTCAATTAATCTTTGATGCAGAAAAATTAAACAAGCACATCTTTTCTCTTTAAGAAAGAAGCTCTATTTGGATATTATTCCAAGTCACACTAGAAATGGTTTATGAAGAAGAAAGAGGATCAGTCAGGTGCATTGGCTAAGGCACCTAGCTAGAGACTGTGAATTCTAGGCCCATCTTAGGCAAAAAGCCAGCTGCATGACTTTGGGCCACTCACTTTCAGACCTAGGAAGAACACAGTAGCAAACCACTTCCAAAAGATGTTGCCAAGAAAACTACAGGGAATCAAGAATGAATGGAAGGCACCCCCCCCCCCTCCAAAAAAGAAGAAAAAGATTTCATTGAATAATTTTGTTTTAAGGATAGCTTTGGCGCTTTGGCCTCTATTCCTAGCAGTCTCTGAGAGATTTTAAGTTCTTGCACTGATGGACATTTAATCTCTCTTCATAACTTTATCCTGAATTTGCAAAGGTTGCAGATTAATTTTTGAGTATCTCCATTATGCACTAGGTCTTATTTGGAGTAATGCCGGGAAAGGATTGGTAGAGCTATATGCAGGTATTTTTCTAAGTATAGGTAAAGTAAAAAAATTTGGTGAGGACCATGGAAGTGTAAGCAAGTGCTACAGTATGCCTGCTTACCATATTGTAAGTGTATTTATCATCCTATCCAAAACTACATCTATAGCTTGTGAGTTGGGTTATGACCAACATTGCAGAAAGTACTCAAAGCACATAAAATAGGCTTGCTTATCGTAGCATTTCAAATGCATTTGGAAGCAGCCAAGTGCTTGAGGAAGTTGAAAATCATACATGCATATCAGTTATATCATCATAGCTCTTCTGAACTGCCGTGAAATACCTGGATGGGGCTTTTCTATTTTTTGTGCTTGATGAGAATGTTTCACAATAATTACGTGTATCTATGGTTCTTTTATATTTATGTACAAGCCTACTGCCATCTGTGACACACAGCCCAGAAAATTCAGAGGACAACCTTGGTTCAGTGGTATACATGCTTTATATAGGCTCATATCTACAGTAACCATTAGAAACTAACGTAAAAAAAGATTCTTGTTAATGGTTTCAAATACACTTAATACTTGAATTATAAAGGCTCTAAAGAAGAATGCCTATCATATTGATCATTTTGAAAAGGATGTTTATGAATCTGTTTTAAAAAAGAGTTTGAATCTTTTTGTTCCAGTAGTTTGAAATGTTTACTTTAGGCATTGTAATTTGTAATGTATTGCTACTGAACCTTTTTTATGTACATGCTAAACCCTATTTAATTTATGTCAAGGACGTTGTATGTATGTAATATAGTGATATTTTCTTTTATTACGTTTATAATTTGATCTCGCTGTACAGTATTTATAATTCCAGTGAATGTTGCTGAATTATTTGTATATGCAGACTGCAAATCTAATAATTCCAATGCAAGAACAAAGGCTTCATTTTATTTTCAGGCTGTATTTCTTTCCTTAAATCTCTTAATTTAATTCCTCTCCTGTTTGCTCATTTAAACTAAATATTGCAATTTTATAAAGAATGTAAAACCCCTTATTTAAATTACTTTGCCAAGCTGTTCAAATTCTGGTTATTTTACACAGACCTCTATTCTGACAAAAAAAAAAGAGTGTTAAATGAAGCACTTTAGGTATAATATTTAATGTAAAATGGTAGTTGAATAATTCATTCAGAACACACATACTTATTCTAAATCTGAATAAAAGTAATCATTTTTCTTAGTTATCCCAGTGGATTATGCAAATGCTAATGTAATCTTTCTGGGTAGTGTTTTTTTTTACAACAAACACCACACACCTAATGTTCCACTTATTTAAAATCCACAACAGAATTCTACATATGGTCCTTTTTCCTGAAACGGTTGACCATTGCACATTTTAAAGCACTGCTGTAAACTGCCCTGGGTGTTGCATTAACAGAAAGAGGGAAATCTAACTTGAATAAATAAATAATTCCTTGAATTTTGAGTTGATTTTATTTAGTGACGGATGTGTACAAAAAGCTGCCACTTAAGTTTTCAGCTTGTTTTTGTTTTTTTATCCCATTACTTGATTTCACCAAAACAGAGACCTTTATTCCCCTTTATTTAGCAAAGGATAGGCCTGATTCTCTTTGCCCTATCTCAGTTTGTGGGCCAAGGGCTCTCCATTCCTGTTGCAAATCATTTTTGATCGCCCCTCCTTGCAGCATTTTCAGTAACACTACAATCAAGCACTTAGTATTTCACCTGCAAACAGGCAGCCAGTGCAGTGCTTTTAATATAATACTTTGTTCTTCCAGAGACAACGTGGTCTTAGGATATGCACTAACTTCGATTTCTGGATCAGACCTTTCCCCATGTACTGTATTACTACAGTCAAACTTGGAGTTTACCAACACTTGTACCATAGATTTTAGGGTCATTTTCTTCCAGGAAGAAACATAGTTAATTTATCAGCCAAAGTTAAACAAAAAAAAAAGTGCTTCTGGCCATTGTCTTGGGTTGGGAGATTCAGAAACATTCCCCAAACTGTATATCTGCTTTTTCTGGGTCAGCATAAACCTATTTAGAATAGGGAGCTTTTTCGAACTGTAATCCTCCTTGCAAACACCTCTGCTTGGATTTTAATGCACTATAATTTATACTGTCCTGTGTGGTCATAGGCAGTCATTTCAAAAAGCATTGCATTACTATATACTACAAGTGTCACTATGCAATAGCTCTCTTTCTGAAAAACAACTATCCTTAAACACCACCATCTCAAATCTGTTTGAGAGAAAAGGAAGCAAGCTGAGACTCTTATTTGCAAATCACTCTAGAGATTCAGAAGGTTGTATCATACTTGATAATGTCAAAAGACACCAGTTTGAAATGACTCAAGCTATAATGCTTCCTGCTTTCTCCAGATTGCTTGTTGCAGTGAAGCTCCCATACTTTTGATTGTTTTATCTAATTATGGTAAATTACAGTGGCTTGCCTAAGAGATCTGAAACTCTCCAAGTTTTAGAAGAGTTTCAATCATTGCTTCCTTTAAACAAAAATCTTCAAAAAAATTGTAATATTATGGTACTTATAATAACTTCCAAACTAGAATTAACAAGCCACATTGGGCAAGGAGTGAGGACCTCTGGTCAAATGTGTCTTCCCAAGCAGCCTATCCACTTCGTTGGGAGGAAATTATAAGGTATGTGTATAAGATTTTTTTCTGAGAATTAATGTTATGAATCTTAGTTTGAAACCCTGACAGCCAGTTTGATATAGTGGTTAAGGCACCATGCTATGAGTCTAGTGCCACCTTAGATGCCTTGGGCCAATCACTCTCAGTCCTAACAAGCAATGGCAAAACACTTCTGAAATATTGCCAAGAAAACTGACATTGCCCCCCCAGAGCAATCTTAATTAAATGATTGTTAACTATGACATAGTTCAAAAAGGTACATCACTCAGTTATGGTTTACACTTACAGAACAGAATGATGGAATTATCCAAACTTTAAGTATTCAGTGAATGAAATCTTATATGATAGAAGTGACTGGGTTTGTTAATTTTAAATGTTACTTACTTTGCCCACAAATAAATTATAATTTATTTTCAAAACAAATATGTCAGCAGTAACTTCTCCAGTAGGATATGATATATTAAAGTTAATTGGATTCTTTAAGTGAGTATATTTGAAAACTGTAATTACTACAAAAAATCTCAGTCTGGGAATTTTCAAGCACTTAAGTATATAATTTTCTTACACTTCTGTTGGGAGAATGTTTCTTAAAAATCAATGGCATTTACTTCTGGGGAGATAGGCAGAGAGCTTTACAACATGCTTGTGTTGTAAAATTATTTTTTCCCATTTGGGAGAATTAGTTTGAACACTGAGTATGCATTAACTCTGATCCCTACTGCACCATTCATGTGAAGATCAGAGAGATTAGAAGGAAAACTGCTTCTTTGGGCCTACTGAAGCATTCACCCTTGAAAATGACTTGTGTATTAGATCAGTGTTTCTTAACTTCAACACCTTTAAGAAGTGTGAATTTGTGGAATTTGTGAACAGTTTGTGGAATTGAAATCCATCCATCTTAAAAGCTGAGGTTGAGAAACATTGTATTAGGATTTTCTCTCTCACACTCACTCTCTCACATACACAATAAATAGCAGGAAGTGAGATCAAATGAGGAAGGCAAATGTTCCCCAAGTGTGAATTGAAGTTAAGCAACAGGAGAAATTGAAGCAGTATAGAAGCAGAGAGCCCATTACCAACAGCAAAAGAAATGTTGGATAAACTTGGTTTGGAATCCTACTACCTTTGTCTAAGTGAGGAAGCCTACCGAAAACAAATGTTTGCAGCTCAAATGAAGACTTACTTCCAGAAACGCACGAGGAAGAATGCAATATTCCCCAAGGGGAAAGAGAAAATAACCCCGAAAGACATTCAATTGTTAGGAGAATTTCTGGGTTCTCTCTTGTGAGCTAGGAAGCAACAAGATGCAAAGGCTGGCTGCTTTTGGAAAGGCTGCTTTTTTATTATTCCAAAAACAATATAAGGTTTGCTTTTGGAGGCAGCTGACCAGATTGGCACATCAGTAAGGTTTTTATACCATTTTGAGCCCTTTGTGTAAGACATGAGATCACAAGAGTGTGAGGTTTCTGGCCACAGAGAAACAGGAAACACAGGTGGGATACTTTTATGGCCAGAGAAACTTAGAAAATAGTTTGTCTTTATCTCCTTCATTAGGAAGGATCTTCCTGGCCAGGCAGAAGTACTAAATTTCAAAGGTTTTTAAGTATTGATTGGCTCCAGCACCAGATTCCTGCCTGTCAGTGATTTATTGCCTTTAAGGAAACATTGCATTTTGTGAGAGATGGGTTTTTCTGACCTCAGTTCAGAAGGCTGTTAAAAGAAGGGAGGGAAGCAAATCAAATGCTTTTTGACTTCTATCACAAGCATAAGACTCCAAATATATTTATATGTCGGAGAAGGGCGGCATATAAATCAAATTTAAGGAGCCTTGGATAGTACAGTGGTCTAAAGCCCTGTTATTAACATCAGCTGCCTGCAATTATTGCAGGTTCGAATCTCACCAAGGCTCAAGGTTGACTCAGCCTTCCATCCTTTCTAAGGTAGGTAAATTGAGGACCCAGTTTGTGGGGGCAATAAGCTGACTTTGTAAATATACAAAAGTATGAAGGCTATTGCTTAGCGCATTGTAAGCCGCCCTGAGTCTCCAGAGAAGGGCGGCATATAAATCAAATTTTTAAAAAAAAATAGAGAAGAGAATACATACTTGATTTTTAAATTTTTATTTGATATGCTAACATATAGCACTGTGGGAGATTATTACTGTATATAAACTTTCTGATACTTTTATTTGCTACAATGCTAGCTTTTTAAAGATATTACTTGGAAGAACTTTAAATCTCAATCATAGAATCCATTCATAAATGTATGCAAATATTTTCTCTTGTGATTAGACTTCTTCATTCTTATAAGTACAAAAATGTAAATATGAAATAGAGAAGGCGTGCCAGCAAACTGGCATAAAAATGTTGATTATTGGAGTCTCAGAAGAAGGAACTATTGTTTACATTAATATATTTATTATTAATATTCATATCTTTGATACTAGATTTAATCCTGCCTGTCATTCAGGAAATCAAGGTTCAATCAGGAAATCAAGGTTGTGCACATAGCATTTCTTTCTCACAAGATTTTATTTTCCTCACAAGAACCCCATGAGGTCACCTGGCCTGAGAGTGACTATCTCAGAGTGATAGAATAAGCTTCCAATGATGGGAATGGATACAAATTCGGGTCTCTCTAGTCCAATATTTGAACTATATTATACTGCCTAGCTATCCTCATTAAAAAGAATGCCACTCATATTGAATTCTATTCTTTTTTAAAAAATATGGTAAACAGTGTTGACAATATTTGGAGGTTAATTCACTACTCTCTAGGCCCATGATGGCAAACCTATGGCACGGGTGCCATAGGTGGCACACGGAGCCATATTGGTGGGCATACGAGTGTTGCCCTAGCTCAGCTAACTGATTTTCAGTTGGCGCACCAGCCAACTGATTTTCAGGCCTTCCAGTCCCACTGGAAATCGGGAAACTGGCTGTTTCTGGCCTCTGGAAGGCCTCTGGGGGGGGATGGGGAAGGCTGTTTTTGCCCTCCCCAGGCTCCTAGAAAGCCTCTGGAGCCTGGGGAGGGGGAAAAATGGGCCTACCAGGCCCACCGGGCCATCACGTGCCAAAAGCAGGAGGAATGTGGGGGGGTCACATATGCATGCGCAGGAGGGTGGGGCGCATTGAATTATGGATGTGGGCACATGCACCCGTGACCCCCACGCGACCCCCGCTTTTGGCACGCGACGGCAAAAAGGTTAGCCATCACTGGTCTAGGCCAAAGAAATCAATTTGTAAGAATGTGTATAAATATTTTTGTTTTGATGTGATAACACTACAGTTAAGTTATCCCATTATTTTTGTAGAAAAATAGTATGCATGCTATTTGAATGCATAATTCAAACTTGCTTTGTATAACCAAAGTGATTCTGTCCAATAAAATCTTCTGTTATGAATGACACACAGAGGTAAAAACTGATAGGTACCTCTTTGCCTTTGAATACTATATTTACTCTTCCTTCAAAAATATATTAGAAAATCAATCAAATTTATTTGTTGTCCAAGTCCAAACACAATTAAAAGACTGAGAATACAATAACTGTAAAAAGAAGTGAGAAAACGGCAAGAAAATCCTAAAACAACAGCTAATAAGCAGGAAGCAAACAATTATAGCTAATAGATAGGAATTTTGAAGTCCTCTTAGTGGGAGCTCCTGGTTAAAATGGCAATTAGAGCTGTTAATAATTGGAAGCATTAAGCTTGATCACATTTGGTCATATAGTTTAATTAACACATCTGAGAAAGTTTTTATCTCCAAATCTGAAAGAAAAGTAGTTCAATTTTCATGTAAGAAATTCATATATGTAAATCCAAAACAAAAGTTTCCCATGTGTTCATATGTAAGATGTTAAAACAGTACTTATCACATTTTATTTATAATATTTTTATAGCTGTCCAATTCACAAAAATACAGAATGACTGGGTACTGTACTAAAAGGAGGGAAATGTGTTAAAAACAAAAATAAAAACTACAAATACTATAACAAAAGCACAAAAGAAAGAAATGACTTTAACGGCAGTAAGCAAACCATTGCAAGATTTCTTGGAATCCCAGACCTGATGGCATAGTAGGGTTTTAAGAGACTTCTGAATGTTGAAAGGGCTGGAAATAACCTCTTTTCCAGGGAAGAAAAATGCATAATGTGGACTTCACCCCTTGGCAAAGAAGCTCACCCAGAGGCCTCATGCAGACATTAAATAGAAGATAAGAGAGTACCAAATCCTGCAGTTCCCCACATAGATGGGCTAAAGGCAGCATCTATTCTCCCAACTACCACCGACTGAAATCAGTCCTGAGAAAGGGGAAGACTATTTAAAAACATGGAGGGAAGAGTAACAATTGTGCTATAAAAGTGATAATCTAGAGTTGTGATGACGAACCTATGGCACAGGTGCCAGAGGTGGCACACAGCACCCTCTCTGTGGGCACACAAGCCATTGTCCCAGTTCAGCTCTGCTGCGCATGGACGCAGGCCTCCCGCTGGCCAGCAGGTCTTTGGGTCACTGCCATGCATGCGGGTGTGTGTGTGTGTGTGTGTGCAGGGAGCCGCGAGCACGAGTAGGGGGAATGGGGTATATGCAGGGGCGCGTGCGCATGTGTGGAGGCAAACGGAGGCATATGCACGGGGGTGCGTGTGCATTGCATTTTGGGGGGTCGGTCGTGCTTTGGCCACTCGGTCCAGAAAAGGTTAGCCATCACTGATCTAGAGACTATAAAATTAGATTTTGAAGAAATCCATTTCCTCCCTTTCTTCCTTGCTGTAAATACCACCTCCCATGGTATTTAGATTGGGATTTCACCATAGGATACCCATTCTAAGAGAATGTTATCTCGTTACCATGGGACTGGAAAAGGGCTCTTTTAAATGTATTAATAGGAATACCTACAACGAGGATATTTTGAAACTCAGCTATACTAAAACTTATAGTAGCATTGGCATTTTTTAAAAAATACAATTAGTGCTCAAAAACTACTTAGGTTTTCACTATCTAAAATGTAAAGTGGGGGCGCCAATATTCAGTATTATGCAATCCGGATAATATCTCTTTACTAATTGCTTCAGGGAATTTTTGTGGAGCATTCTTAACAAAAAAAAGAATAGATTGCCACAATATGGAGTCTCTCGTTCAAAATAGTAAAAGTATAACGCCACGCAGGTAAGGGGGAAAAAACCCACTCAGTGTATCCTACGGTATGTTTAAAAATTGAAGTCCGTCCGGACTCCCTCCCTATTGGATTACTTGTGCGCTGACATCACTATACAGTAACCAATCAGAGTCCGCCGACCGCTTTTGAAAAAACCAAATTCACAGGTGGTGATAGAAGTGCGATGCTTGCGCTTAAGCTCCAGGGCTGACCAAGGTCCGGATCTGCAAACGAGCGCGCGAGGATTCAGGTAATGCGACCCCTCACAGAGAGGAAGGGGGAATTAACTGTCGGCCGCCCGGCGCAGTCTTGCGAGTCGGCGGAAGGATACACGTGAGGCTGCAGCGGCCTCAGAGGGCGGGGGAGGAGTTGGCCGGTTTGAATGAGCGGAAGGGGAGACTTGGCGCGCGCGCGATGGTGCTGCCTCTGAGGCAAGAGGGGGTCCGGGTGTGCCATTGACGGGGAACGCGCGGGACAGGTGAGGGGCTCTTGTCCGGGTGAGAACGGCGCCTGTGCGAGGGAGGCTGTTGTCCGCGGTGGTGCTCAGGCTGGAGGGCAGTGGAAATAGACTGAAGGGTGCAGGATATTTAAAGAGAGGTGGGGGGGGGGGAGCTTGTTGGTTCCTTGGTTTGTTTAGCGGAACTTAGCTCGCACATGGCGATTTAAATTATGGGTTTTTTAGATTGTACGTTAGCAAAAGTAAATCCTTTTCTTAGATATAGTCCAACATCTGCAGATGCCCAGTTCCATGGGCCATGGCCGGGGCATCATCAGATCTTAAGACTGTATCTAAGAAAAGGATTTATTTATTTATTTATTTATTTATTTTGCTAACGTACGATCTAAAAAAGATAATTTAAATCGTGGCTTGAGACAAAAGCAGAAGAGGAACAGCAAATGAACGAACTGGTTTTGTGCCTTTTGAGATGAATGGCAGTTATTCTTACTGTTCTTTGAATCATGCAATTCGGTGAGCGCTGCGTTAGGAGGAGACGAGGTTTTGATGTAGGACAGTTTCTGTGATATGGTATACGATTATTATGAAATTCTCCAGCAGAAATCGGCACAATAGCTTACAGAATGCCACATGTAGCATTAAATGGTTTTATCATGGCTAGTGGTCTATTAAATCATAAAAACCTAATTTCCAATTAGCTTTTCCAAGCTGAAACTGCCTGATTTCATCTTCCAAGCTTAGTTTAATTTGCCCATATTGTAAAAATTTTTACCCGGTCCTAATGCCGGTTTTATATCAACTCCGCATAAAATAAAACGACTAAGGATGTTTCAGGTGTTTCATTTGGCTTGTGAATAAACAATATTTCTTTTTATATTTCTTGCTATGGAGAATTTAGAGCAACCTTCAGTTTATGGGTAAATGTGATGTTGTCTCCTTGGAAGTGCCTTTTCATGGTCCCCGTTCTCCCCCCCCCCCCCCAGTAGTCTGTAAATATTGAAAATGAAAAGTGCTGTTTATGCATTTTTAATATTGCTAATGAGGTTGATAGAGGTTTTGTTCTGAAAATAAAGCTACATGCTTGCTTTTGTACATTTTGGCAGGCCTGAAGATCCAATGAAAAAAATGACTTGGAACCCTGACACATTTGTTAACAAATTGCATATACTGTTTTATTATCAATTCAAGACAGTTACGCCAAATTGAATCTGAATTAATTTTTTTTACATTTGAAAGCTTGCATGGATGTCAGTGCAAGAAGCAGGACTGCATTGCAAGAGAGAAGGAAATGCTTCCAACTATTCTTAAGCTCTATCAGTGTAATTTAAACTGCTTTTTGCTGGGCTAAGTGTGGCTGTTGTGTTGAACATGTTAAACTTTCTTCCAAATTGCCTATTTTTAAAAATCAAATTAAAACAAAAGTTTTATTAGAATGGAAGTGTATTCAGTAGTATCTCATCTACTGGTAAAGTCATAGCAGGGAGGCTTGTTTTAAGTTCATATTTGCTATGATGGAAAAATAAAATGTTTCTAGTGTTTATTTGCTTAGAATATTTCTGACATTGAGATTTTGTTCCAGTGGACTACACAAAGAAATATGAGGGTAAATTTTTTCTGTGTTTTAATTTTTCATACATGATGCAACTCTTTCAATTTCTTTCACAGTAGGAATATTTTCTGGCATAAAATGCTAAATTCTAGTCAATTCATAAATACATAATACATAATATAAACATGTTTTGAAATAAATTTGTTGTTTATGCCTTAATATAACCCTGTGGAAAACTAAAAACATAGACTGGGGAATGGATGTGGGAGAGGGAGACAGCAACATTGATAATGGATTACTAACTTTAGATCTGCATGTTCCTTCTATTCATTCTTTGCTCAGTAGATGGCAAGGAATTCGGATAACATTTGAAAATGATACTTCAAATGATATTTGAAGGCATCCACATCAGTAGGAACCAAGAGTATGCAAAGAGTATAAAGTCACCTAAGGTCAGCTGGTCCACCATTGTAGAATATTTTTTTGCATTTTTGAATGTGCTTGAAAAAGTTCATGAGCAAAAGGGTGCAAAAGTAAGTAATGCAGAGTGTAAAGATAGATTAGTGATAACACTGAAATCAAATGCTCCCAACAACTAACGACACTCTGCTTTTCAAATTACTTAAAAGTCAAAAAATTCACAACTGTTACGCCAGTATTTAGCAACAATAAGAGTATTTATTTTACAATGTTCTATTTATTTATTCAATCAGTTTGTATATCACTCCGTTCTGAATACTCAAAAAGTTTTCCTAAAGCTGAAAAGGAACAAGGCTGAGTGAATCTCTGCTGGGAGGGAGTTTCCATCCATTATTCCTTGTCTGGCCTTCAAGTGCTTTGGAAAACAGCTTGACCCCCTCCTCTCTGTGACAGCCCCTCAAATATTGGAAGACGGCTATCATGTCTCCCCTGGTCCTTCTCTCACTAGACTAGTCATGCCCAGTTCCTGTAACCATTCTTCATATGTTTTAGTCTTTTGTCCCCTAATCTTGGTTGCTCTCCTCTGCACTTTTTCTAGAGTCTCAATATCTTTTTTATAGTATGGTGACCAAAATTGGATGCAGTACTCTAGGTGTTGTCTTACTAGGGCTTTATAGAATGGTATTAGTACCTCGCTTGATCTTGATTGTATCCTTCTGTTGATGCAATTTAGAATTGCATTGGCTTTTCTGGCTGCCGCTGCACACTGCTGGCTCATATTTAGCTGGTTGTCCACTAAGACTCCAAGATCCCTCTCACAGTCACTACTATTAAGCCTAGTTTCACCTAGTTTATATGTGCTTTTGGCTTTTCTTACCTAAGTGTAGGACTTTACTTTTCTATATTGAATTTCATTTTGTTAGATAGGGCCCAGTGTTCACATCTGTCAAGATCCATCTGGATCTTGAGCCTATCTTCTAGAGTGTTAGCTATTCCTGCCAGTTTAGTATCATCTGCAAATCCGGTAAGTTTCCCTTCTATTATAATAATATAATTATATTAATTACAAGTAATAATCCTATAGGGGTAGGACCTCAAAGTAGCTGACTATATTTGATTTAGTTGGACAGATAGATGAATACAAGAGAAGGCAATATGTCAGATAACCTGAAAGGCTTTAAATGGTGATAACTACCTTGAATTGCACCCAGAAATCAAGGGCAAAGCCAGTAGTCACTGTCAAGGTTGCCACATTTTGGACCATCTGTAGCTTTCCAAGGGCAGACTCATGTAAAGTGCATTATGGTAATATAATAAACATGAGGTAAACTAGTACATGTACAATTGTGAGCGGGGCTGTTCGATCAAATAATGGTTGCAATTAATGTATAAGATCTGTATGAAAGATTTTAGCCACAACTACTATTGCTCTTGAAGTAGGTTCTGTAAGCCAAGGAGACTCCCCAAATCATAGTCACTCCCAAATTCTCAGTCAAAAAGGCATTGATTACTGGTTGGATCCAACATTCTTCCACCCAATGAGAGGCCTTAATCATGTATGAAAGGAAGAATCCAACTGAGAACTGATGTTTGCCTTTGATAAGTGGAGAGAGAAGAGGCTTAGTTACAAAGATACATTAGATAATATACATGGAGATGACTATAAGGAGGAATGCTAGAGGAAACTTCTAAAGCAAGAAGACAATTTTTGTAGGATAGAGAGAAGCTCAAGGAAAAGTTAGTTCCAGATTCCTATTACTATGCTGTAACTTTTACAGTAGGATGTAAAACATCCAAGACTTAATGATGTGTATGCTCTGGAACGTTTTTTGTATGCTTTATTTGCTCAAATAAATCATGTTAATCCTATTCTGTATTAATTGGCTTTGACTACCATGTCGAAGAAGCCCTCTTGAGACAACAAAAATGGATGGTTGTGTCCAACAAGGGAAAGATAATTTCCTTAATGTCGCCAATGTTCCGAATGGCATTTTGGCCTTAATAACACCAGGCACTTTGTTTGCAATATCATGTAACTCCGAGAGCAAGTAAGGCTGCCATAATACAACAAGAGTTACTATTGGATAAATTTAAATTTCATGGGCGTAACCCTCTAAAACAGAGGGTTACAGAGCCTGTAGTACAGTGGTTTAAAGCACCCTGTTATTAACATCTATTAACATCTGCTGCTTGCAATTACTGCAAGTTCGAATCCCACCAGGCTCAAGGTTGACTCAGCCTTCCATCCTTTCTAAGGTGGGTAAAATGAGGACCCAGATTGTGGGGGCAATAAGCTGACTTTGTATAAATATACAAAAGTATGAAGGCTATTGCTTAACGTACTGTAAGCCGCCCTGAGTCTCCAGAGAAGGGCGGCATATAAATCAAATAAAAATAAATAAAATAAATAAAAATAAAATAAAATAAAACAACAGTATCTGCCCATGCCATATACCACCGTCTTCTATCTTGTACGGTATGTTTAGAAATTGAAGTCCGTCCGGACTCCGTCATTGGATTACTTGTGCGCTGACATCACTTTACAGTGACCAATCAGAGTTCGCAGACCGCTTTTGAAAAAACCAAATTCACAGGTGGTGATAGAAGTGCGATGCTTGCGCTTAAGCTCCAGGGCTGACCAAGGTCCGGATCTGCAAACGAGCGCGCGAGGATTCAGGTAATGCGACCCCTCAGAGAGGAAGGGAGAATTAACTGTCGGCCGCCCGGCGCAGTCTTGCGAGTCGGCGGAAGGATACACGTGAGGCTGCAGCGGCCTCAGAGGGCGGGAGAGGAGGAGTTGGCCGGTTTGAATGAGCGGAAGGGGAGATTTGGCGCGCGCGCCGTGGTGCTGCCTCTGAAGCGAGAAGGGGTCCGGGTGTGTCTTTGACGGGGAACGCGCGGGGCAGGTGAGGGGCTCTTGTCCGGGTGAGAACGGCGCCTGTGCGAGGGAGGCTGTTGTCCGCGGTGGTGCTCAGGCTGGAGAACAGTGGAAATAGACTGAAGGGTGCAGGATATTTAAAGGGGGGGGGGGGGCTAGTTGGTTACATGGTTTGTTTAGCGGAGCTTAGCTCGCACGTGGCTCTTGACAGGACGCCTACGGATCTTAAGACAAAAGGATTTATTTTTGCTAACGTACGATCTAAAAAGGATAGTTTAAATCGTGGCTTGACACGAAAGCAGAAGAGGAACAACAAATGAACTGGTTTTATGCCTTACGAGATAAATGGCAGTTACTCTGTTACGGTTCATTGAATCGTGTACTTCGGTGAGAACTGTGTTAGGCGGGTTTTTGATGTAGGACAATGTCCGTGATGTATACGATTATTGGTAATGACATTTTCCAGCAGATATCAACACAGTACTGTAGCTTAAGAACGCTTATAGGTAGGTCTGAATGGCTTTATCCTTGAATTTGGCTACTGGTCTTTTCAAATCGACTTCCCAAAGGTTTCAAGCTGAAACTGGCTGGTGTCAGTGATGCAAACTTCGGTAATTTGCCTACATTGCAGGATATTTTTACCCTGTCCGCGAACAATACTGGTTTTATACCAGCTCCCGTATAAAATAAAACCATTCTGGGAATGTTTCAGGTGCTGTAATTGGCTTGTTATTTTAATCTAACATACAACAAAACAGTAGGTATTCTGCCTGTACTATGTGAACCTAGTTGAAGGGAAGAGTTAAGTACAAATTGAGAGACAGATCCATTTTAGATGTAAGAAAAATACTAGTGTTTTTCAATAAATAGGTTTATTGCTTTTTCCTTTCTCTTAAGGAGTTACAGGAGGCTTCAGTTTCTGAGTTAATCTGCTTTTTTTCTTTTGCAGGTACAGCTGTAGGTAAAGAAATGTAAACTTGCAGTTCATGCAGGAAACTGCTCTAGCATCTAATTAAGCAGGTAATGTCAGGCTTAAGATCAGACACACGAGTTTATTATTCACACTGCACATTGGCCTGCTTCTCAATTCCCCTGCTCTTTTTCTGATGTCACAAGGTATCCTCCCAGCTCTATGAGGCATGAAATCTACCTAATCAGTAGTTCAGGCTCTCAAGGTCCAAACCCAGTAAAGTCTGTCGAAATAGTTCATTGGGAAGCAGCATGTAGTCTCCTACCACTCTGTTCTAGGTTGCATTCTCATTCCAGAAAACATTAAGAGGATTATCTGGCATAGGGAATACCCACCTAATATTTAAAGCAACTGAGATTGCTAACTGTAATTCCCTACCATGTAATCTACATCTAATTCAAGATGTAAGATAATAAAATGAATACATTTAAGTTCCTGGTTCCAAAGAAGAAAAGTTTTGTAGACTGCATTAATCCTTCTATATTGCATTAATGGATTATTGTAATTTTTTCCCTCTTGATTTTTCTCACAATTTAATTTTCTGGATTTTTAAAAATTTGCTTGTACTACTCACCTAAATAGTCAACAATTATGAACAAATTACTGTTAAAGTAAGTCTTCATTGACTTTCTGGGGAAGCCATCAGAAGATTGTAGATAGTGACCACATGGTCTCAGGATGCTTGGCAACTGTTCATAAGTGCAAATAAGTTGCCCGGCACCCAGTTCACATGACCAGGGGATGTGACACAATGCTTTATGACAGCCGGAAGTCCATTATAGACTTAAAACACATTTTTCCTGTAGTCGTAATATAATGTAATTTTTTTCTATTAAAAAAATAGAAAAGGATCTGTGACCTGTTGTGGTAGCAAACAATATGCACAACCATGAATTTTACACATATGGTCACCAAGGTGTGTTGAAATCTGCAATAATTTTATTTTATTTTTTCCTTAGATATACAAATTGAAAATGTCATTTTTGGGGAAAATAGTTGTTATTAAGAGAAATGGGACCGATGGAACTCATTTTCCGCTCACTGCAAACTCTTGTTTGTTTGGACGGTAAGACTTTAAATTGATAAGGGGTTTATTTGTGTAGGATTTTCATTATGTAATTTTGATGTAGGGCTGTCCCTTTTGTAACAGAAGTTTTAGGTAGTGTCATAACTTACTTTCCTGGACTCCTTCGTTTGACTTCTATATAATTTCTTTAGTTGTGCAGTGTATGTTACATAATGGATCTGCTTTAGTGCATATTATTTATGCAAGACATTTGTCTAATCAAAAACCTAATCATTTATTTTAGAAATTCTTAAAACTCAATCTAAAAATCAGGTTGTCTCTGCATCTTCAGCAACAGCTGCATTGCCTTATTATACCAGGTGGAAATGAATTAGAGATTTAGAGATCACAATATATTTTAAGAGATGTGTATATAAGAACATGTAGTTATATAATTTGAACAAATAATCTTGTAATTATTGTATATTTTAAAGGAAAAAAGAATGTGATATTCGAATCCAGCTTCCTCAAGTTTCTAAAGAACATTGTAAAATTGAAGTCAATGAAAATAAAGAGGTATGTATTATTACTTTTGGTACTTACTCAATCCTAATATTTCTGGTACTTGTGCTTTATTTATTGATCTGGATATACATATTTTATTCCTATGTATTTTTAGGCAGTGCTGTTTAACTTGAGTTCTGCGAATCCAACACAGCTAAATGGGAATCTCTTTCAAGATCCCACACACTTAAAACATGGAGATATACTGACAATTATTGATCGTTCTTTCAGGTATGTAACAATAATATAAGCAAATATTGGTGTGCCAGAAATAACCAGTGCTTTTTAGAAACCTGAAGATCAAGGAGGTTTTAAAATAATTTGATTGATAGGAAAACTCCCCAAACAGGAAAACAGATTATGTAAAGAGTAACTAAACTATTAGTCTAAAACTGTACTTTACTAGAGTTGGAGATGAAAACACTAATAATTTTGAATCAAGTGGATTTAATAACTTCTTAAAGTCTCAATAACTTAAAAGTTGGATTAATTTTAATTTAAGCAATCTTTCTACTTGAATAGATTTGAATATCCACCTTCATCACTTCCTCAGAAGAGACTTTCTAGATCTCAAGAGAAGGAAACATTACAGGTAAAGTAAAAATCATTACATTTTTCTTAGTTTGGGGAAGGGGACAATAATAAAATGTAGAAAATTATAAATTGTATGTTGCTCTTTGGCTTGATTTAGTAATTGGTCATTATCAGTTACATTTCACTTTTAGTCATTGTATTCCACACATTTAACTAATTCAGAGGAAACAACATTTGGTATTGGTTTTGGGCTTTAGAAAATTAAGACATTTTCTCTGGTCTGCCACTCATGCTTACAAGGAAAAAGAAAGAAAGTTAGTGCTGTAAGTTGACATTTGATCTATGAAAGATTATTAATAGTTTCTCTACTTTACCATGAGCTGGGTTAGGTTATCCAACTGAAAGTAAAAGAAAAGCTGTAAGATCTTAAGATGAACTTAAAAATAGGTATAAAAAATGAATCCATTGAAGGTTTAATTTAATGGGTCATTTAAGAAGAGGGAGAAGACTGTTAAGTCTTGATTTACATTATTTTAATCAAATTATGTTAGTTACATAATTTGTTAAATAGGTTACATAATGTTTTATGTTGAGGTCTGTTAAACAGATTTTATATAAGTGGAATATTGAAAGGCGAGACAAGAAATGTGTTATTGAGATCTTGACAGTGGCATTAATTTTCATAAAGTATGTACAGAATCTAATCTTAACTGGAATTTTTATCAGTGGTATTACTGTATTGCAGCCTTAGGTTCTACATGATGTATCTGCACACTTAATGTTCAGAGAACTATTGTAAATATGTTTCTTTCACTGTAAATAATTAGTTGTTATACATAGAACTTTTGAAGAAGGGGTCCATTAATTTTTGGAAAGCTCATGAGTTTTGGAAAGCATAGTAATAGTTTACCCAATGGATGTCCATATTGAATTCTAAAATTCAATTCAAAATTCTAGTGTTGAGTTAGTCCTAACACATAGTTCTGGCTTCAGATAAGAAGTGAATGAAATACTGCATTATCTTTCAATCATTTATTCTAAGAAATCACCAGTGGAAACTTATTTTACAAGAAAAATGGCAAGCTTAAAAGAAGTATTAAATTCCTTGTTCTATTGCATTGTGTTTAATTTTACAGATTCTTCATGTTCAGCATATGCAACAGATGGATTTGCTGCACTCACAAAACTCAGATTACAAAAGTTCTCCGATTACTGGTTGGTAATTTTTTTGTTCTTTTTTTATAAATGCTTCATTGTATTAATGACTTTTTATTAGTAAAAAGGATGTGTTTACTAGTGAGTGGTAAAACAAATGAAAGCAGCCATTAGGAATTTGCTGTTAAAATACATGAATGGATTTGGTTAAATTGATGAATAGTTTTCTGAGCCTGTTAGTGACCCAGTTTCTGAGTATACTCTAAACCATAATAATTAAGAGTTGAGAAACAGGCTAGTCTTAAAATTATATTAGAAATAATATTTCACAGCTGATTACATTTTAGAGAGTGACCCATATGTTTTCTTGTCCATTAAGAAACTTCCATAAAATAGTTTATGAACACATCTATTCCTTAAAATTAGCTGATTAGAACCATGTTTAAAGTAAGTGAAAGTGATTTGGAAAATTACAAATAATCTGCTTGCATATATTTATACTATATTCTTAGGCAATTACAAATAAAAGTTGGCTTCTATAAGTTTTGATTTGTTGAACTTAATAGAATTGTGCAAGTCTTTTGAAGGAGGTAAATTGTAATGTATGCAGATCTGTCCAAAGAACATCTTTTATGATCACTAAAGTAGTCATATATTTTTGCAGGTTCATGCAGTTGCTTCCTAAACGGTTTCTATACCATTGAGAAAAGTTTCAAAGTGGGCATTCGCAAGCATGTGGATATTGTTGGAAGCAGTTTACAAAGCTGTTGCTTGAGGCTGGAAAAAAAAATGACTCCTTTGAAAAGAGATGCTTTGTACACACTCCTGTGTGCTGTGAAGCACTTTTTTCTAAGGATTTGTAAATGTCTGCTTAATTCCTCAAAAATTACTTTCTGATTAGTACTTTATCTGTATAAAGCTTCAAAAATAGTTTTAACTTTATTGAAGAAAACATTTTTAAAACTGCCTATTCATATTCCTGTAGGTAAGAAATTTGAAATTTGCTCTCCTAGAAGAAATGAGAAAAGACTTCAAAAACAATACAGCACATCTGAATTTAAGTCCAAAATGCACAGCACTGAAAAAGCAAATGAATTGTCTCCTTTTAGCAAACTTTATGAATTAATGAAACATGAGGATGGCACAGGCAATGTAAAGGAAAATACTGGTAATGAGACCTTGCTGGAAGATGTATTTCACTCAAGATCTAGGAGGTCTGCAATGAGTCGAACAAAGTTAACTAAAGTTGAACAATCTGAAGATAGTAAAATTCAAGGAAAGCATGATATTGTAGCAAGTACAATACCAACATTTGAAGAGAAGAACTCTGAAAAATCATCAAGCACTCAAAATTGTGATATACAACAGAAACGAGAATGTGAAGGTACAAATCAGTCAGATTTTAAGAACATAGAAGATAATGAACTGGAAAAGTATGCACATTTTAAAGCCAAACAGCAGAGCGGACAGCATTTCTCTGAATCATGTATACTGTCATTGAACTATGCAGAAAAGGTTAAGTGCCTTAACAGATTTAACGTAACAGATACTTTCACATCTGTAGAAAATACTTTGCCCAAAACAAAGCCTAACCAGGAGAGTACTCAAAATTATTCCAGTCCACATTCTAGAAAGTCTCGAAGATCTTCCAAGTCCAGAAGGACAGGGGTTGAAATAGATTCACTGAACAGAATGAAGAGTTCTGGAGAAATGAAAGAGTGCCCTGTACAAGTTAGTGGGCAGGAACATGAATCTGATATTTTGATTGAAAATATATATTCTAAAACAAATGAAAATAGAGAACTGGTCACAGAAACAGCGCTAAATCTGAAAGATTCAGAATATGGAAATTCTAGTACTGTTTTCAGTTCACTTCATCTTAATACTAGTGAAAACTGCAATAACAACATTGAACTAAATAAAACTATTTCAAATGAATATTCTTATACAGAGGCAATAGATAAAGAATCAATAATCCCTGCAGATCTTTCCCAAACCAGTGAAATAATGGCAAATGAGATTCCTGAAAAAACCTTGGAAGCAAAGTATCCTACAAATGAAAATAAAAAAATAGGAACAGAAAACCGCGAGCAGAATGTTAATATGAAAAACAATATACCTACTTTTTCCAGTTATGAAAGCAGAGTTCAAACATCAGTCAAGGTTAATGCTGTTTCTGAAATGAATGTGTTATGCCCACTTAATAAAAAGTCAGGTAAATGCAATATCTTTTTATACCAAAAATATATAATTGCTATTTGCTGTCTCCGGTAACTGGCTAAGATAAAAAATTTACCAGTTTATTTTTTCTGTCAGTTAATTGACTTGTTTGACATTGTTACTAGAAATAGAGGTTAAATTGTTTGAAATGTTAGTGCCTTAGTTATGATTGAAAATATTGACACCAGAATAGAATAGAATTCTTTATTGGCCAAGTGTGATTGGACAAAATCCAAGGAATTTGTCTTGGTGCATATGCTCTCAGTGTACATAAAAGAAAAGATAACATTCGTCAAGAATCATAAGGTACAACACTTCAAGATAGTCGTAGGGAACAAATAAGCAATCAAATCATATTAGGAAACAGTCATCAACAACAACAAAACAACAGTCAAAAGTGTAAAAAGTAAATTTAAGTTTAATTTTTTTAAAAATTAAGCAGTTGTATTCTCAGCACAAACTTTTTAATTGCATTAATGTTGAAAGGCATTGTGTTCACGTTGCTGTAATTTACTCTCCATTTATAGAGGCTAAGAAATCACCTCAAAAGCGTAGAGGTACAGAACTAGATTTTCTAGTCCAATCACTTGGAAAAAGGAAGAGAGTGTCTTTTGGTGGCCAACTGAGTCCAGAACTCTTTGATAAGCGCTTACCTCCAAACTCACCACTTAAAAAAGGGGCCATTCCAGCAAGACTAAGCATGCCATTTGGAAACTCACCACGAGCAGTTCTGAAAAAAGTTGCAGAATTAAGGCAGTCTGTAACACAGGTATGTGATTGATTGACGGAACAACTGATTGCTAGGAATATTTACATTTTAACCAAAGAATTGCTCTTGCTCCCACAACAATATATATACATATGTTTGTCTATACTTCACTATTCTTCATACTGAAAACTTTTTATTTTAAATAATGTACCTGAACAAATATGTTAAAACAATTGATCAGAAATTTTAAATCATATAAGATTTAGAAATATTTTTGGGGGGAGGAACATAAGCTCTGCACTTCTTAGTATACCTAAATATTCCCCTAGAATTCTCTCTGCGAGGAGTTGGTGATATATTGTACCTGAATGCTTCTTTTCAATTTACAAATTCGGCGATTTTATTTCAGAGAAGTGTAATGGCGAGATGGGTAGCAAATAAATGTAAAATAAAATTGATAAATCTGTTGGTAAATATTTATCCCTATTTTATTGTTAGAAACTCCCAAAACAAAATTGGGTAAATATTTTTCATTCTATTAAAAAAAAAAATACTCTCCAGCAGAGATACAAGTAGCCATCTTTGGTTATTGTGGATAACCTACACATGTAGCTTTATATAAGATGTTTGAAATCAGAATTTATACTATTGACTTTTATTTTTAAATTGGGGCATTTTCAAAATAATATATTTAAAGCTTACCAATATTTATTTGAGAAAGCAAATTTCTGAAATAAAATTATTTCACAGAAAAGTGGAGAGCTTGGAAATGTTTGTAAATACCTGGAAAGTAATACAGAAAGTTCTGCCTCTGGAGATAGTGTTCCAAGAAAGTCCGCTCCAGGGCTAGATTATGAATCACTCCTTGCTCTGGATTATTTACTTCCAAAAAACTGCTAGACCATCTCCAGAATGGCCAAATTTGTGGTCTGATCAACAGATTTGGCCATTCTGACTTCTCCTTTTTTATCTACTGCTTCACATCTTTTCATAGTTTCATAAAGTAGCTAAGTAATAGATTTGAAAAGAAGTTAATTTTAATTTATATTAAACAAAATTGGCAAATGAAAAGGCTTTAGAGCTAAGTGTTGTGCGATTTTATTTGATTTTTATACCATCACAGTCTTTTGGACTATTATTGGTTAGAATGTTACAGTAAAAAAACAACAGAATGAAAACAAAATACAATTCAAATGGGAAAACCAAAATTGAAGTGGGAAAGAAGAATGATGAGGTACTGGTGATATTACTGAAATGCTGTTAAAATAATTCTCCATTTTTCAATAATTTCCTAAAATCTATCGAAGGGATCCACTTTCTATAATTTGGTGCTGCTGCAAAAAACAAAGAGCCCCTCCCTAAATGACGTAATAGGTTGCATAAAATCTGGTTAGAGGAGGCTCTTCCGTAGATACCCAAGAGCCAAGTTATGAAGAATATTGACACCAGCACTTTAAATTGTGGTTGGAACTGAAATGGTAACAAGTGCAGGGTCTTCAATGTATGTGTGATCTGCTCCCATTATGGAAACCTAAGACATGCTGCCCCATTCTGGACTAATTGTAATATCCTCATGGTCTTCAAAGGCAACCCCTTACAAAGTATTGCGGCTTTTTTATGAATGTCTAATTGTTCAATTCATTTTTCTGAGAAGTTCTGAAGGAAATAGATATGATTGCTGTTTTTTCAAAATTTAAAGTTTTATTTTTTGTTTGTTACCTATTTGTTTTCCTGCAGGGTTCGTTGGAGAGGAAGCAATATGAAAATATTGTGTTAAAGCAAGCTGACTCACATAGTGTGCCTGAGAGGCAACAATGTATCTCTGATCCTCATGTTGCAAGTCAATCTTCAGAAGAAACCACTACACAAGAGATGCATATGAATAGTGTATTCAATGAAGTTAAAAAAACAGTATCTAATGCCACTTCATCATTAAGAAGGAGCAAACCCTGTGCTTTGAGGAGAAGCTCTATACGTGGAAAAAGTGGAGCTATGGGTACGATTCACTCCAAAAGACGAAGTGGTGCTTCTGAAGCCAACTTGATGGGTGTGTTACAATTGTATCTATTGCTAAGATAATTTACAAAAACAGAATTAAACCCTTTATATTTCAAACACAGTATAACTTGATTATATATCAGATATTTTATTAAAAATGATTAAGGTGAATAATCTTCAACAATTGTTGTTTTAGTTGTAAAGTCTTGGGCAGAAGTAGTGAAACAAGGTGTTCCAAAAGTGCAACTGAAGTCTGCTTCAAAACAGGCCCCTAAAACAAGATCAATGAAGAAAGTGGCTTCAAAATCATCAAAGGTATAGCCAAAACAGATAATTGTATAATTAATAACTTTTTTCCAAGTGCTCAACTTCAAGAATCTGGATTCTTGTACTGGGAAGATCCTATTGATACTTTGTTAATCCTAAATTCTGTCTCTAGTATTTCTAGGTAAAATTGTCCTATTAATGGAAAATCACCAACAGTTTAGTAGAAGATATGGGGTAGTTTCAGCCTATTTAAGATCTTTTACTTTTAATTGAAGATCTTATACTTTTAATTGAAATGTTCTATTAGTGCATCATTTTGGAGAATGAAAATGACCTGAATTGCCATTCCTACCATAAAGGTAGGAATGCATATTTTAGAAATTGATATTTCTAAAATTAAAAAGAATTGGGGAAAATAATGAATGGGATATGGATATTATCCGTAGGCAAAAAGTAGCAATTTCAAATAGCCATGCTTGCCACTAGAAACAGAGATTAACATAAGCTAAATAATTTTGAAAATTGCTTTAAAAACAGCTAACAAATAGCTGAAGTAGATGTACTGTAAGTAAATGTAAATTTCACAGATGTAAAATTTGCTGAAGGCAAAAGACTGGTGTCTTTCACAGTAATAAGGGTTGAGGCAAAAAACCTCCACCCCACCTGAAATTGATTAATCAGAATATATATCAGCATCAGACAGCCTTCCAAAGCAGTGTTAGTTACTGAAATAAGGCATATTAAATGATTAAAATGTTTAACAAATATTGCTAAATTTCATCATATTACGAATGTATTGATGAAATGTATTTGATACTTTTAAATGTGATAATTATCAAATTATATATAAGAACTTACATGCTTTAATTTTTCTCAGTCATGAAATAATAAAAATAATAAGCATGATTGTAATAACCTTCCAGTTAGTTTTTCAGTTTATTATGAGAGAAATGAGTCTCTGGCTGAATAGCTGTTGAGATAAAGGCTCAGTATATGTTGTTTCTTTTGAGCAGCAAAAAAAAAAAAAAAAAGATTAAAAAGACATGTAGGTAACATGGTAAAATACTTTCTGTACATGGCAAAATGTTCTGACATTGTCCTGTACCAGGGCCCAAATATAACTGCCCAATGAGATTATCAGTACTCTGATCTAGAATACTAGGGAGTGACTCTAGCTCCATAATTAAAATGAAAATGCCTGGGTTGAATAAGAGCACAAGTCTCCACACAATTATATCAACTGACCTATAGCCTATCCAATACATTTAGGCTGTCTTATCTGCAGCTAATGAAAGATGGCATTGTTCCCCTTCTTCAAAGAGGGGCTACACTAAGAATTGTATTATGTATAGAGAAGAAAACTTGTTATGAGGGTGAGAACTTTTAAGCCAAAAATGTTGCTTAGTTTTTCAGCAGAAAACCATCCTGAATGAATTAGTAATAATGAATGCCAGCTGAAAATACAAATTTAGACATACTTGTAATTTGAAAATTTAAATGAGGTATTTTAAAATCCCTGTAGAGATTGTCAGTCACCCAGGTCATGGTTGTGCCAAAAATGCTTTTCAAAAGATATATGAACTTGGTTTTTTCCTTGAAAACGTTTCGCTTCAATTCTGAAGAAGCTTCTTGGATAAGAAGCAAAACATTTTCAAAGGAAAAAAACCAAGAAAGTCCAGTTGCCTTTTGAAAACCGCCTTTGGGACAGCATTTTTAAAGTTTATACCTAGTAAATTTTTGACAATATTTATGGTTGATTTGAGTCTTGGAAGAAAATTATTTGAAAAAAGTTTAAGGATCATGTGTTTATTTTTATAATTCATAATTTAATGTTTATGTATTCTTGTAGATTCCTTTTTAATAGTTAAAAGTTAATGGCAACCACACAGATCAACCTTATATTCCAAGACTTCTTTATTGTTCAAATTATATATTTCCGATACCAAAAACACTGGTTTCCTATTGGACCCAATTTAAACTTTATCCTTTACATTTCTAAAGGTTTGCCATTTATCTTATTTTAACTTAATTCCTTTGTTGGTGACACTTTATTGATTCTTCTATTTTTAACTTTAGTTTTTAGATTTTTTTTCACTCTGAATATCTCAACACTCCCCTCCCCTCCTCCACCCTACCCACCCACCCCCGGGATATTTGAATTTGAAGAATTTGAATACTTCATTTTTTCCCTTCAGGGACTTAAGGTTGGGAGCTCAAATTTGAATAGCCATCACTCTTAATCTGTTGATACCATCTCTCTTTCTGTCCTTGTCCTAACTGTCTATGTGAGAACTCTCCTTTATATGTGGGAATTTTTTTTACTGGCTTTCCTTCCTCTTTGTGGTCCTGATTAATGGACACATAATATATTATGGATATATAACAAAGTATTGGATGAAATGCAAGAGTGCTCTTCTCTCCCAGGTCACCTTTTCCTTGAACTTCTGAGGCTTTCAGTCTGCTGAACTACTATCTTCCCTACTTGTGTCTCACCTACATAAATTCGACAGTCTTCCTTCTGCAGCCCATCACTTTCTGATTCTAACTATCCCATCAGATCTGGCAGATATCCTAGAAAAGTCTACTGAGCCTTGAGGTGCTTGTTTTCTATGAACTTCGTAACTTTTGTTCTTTTTCCAATTTCCAACTTCTCCAACTTGCCATTTTAATACTAATAAAAAAAGACTCTAAATAGTTCTACTTCATTTGCAAGAACTCAATTTAATACTTCTCCGCTCCATCTCTCCACTTCTGATATATGTGGAGTATATATGTCATAGGATATATGTTGCTATGGGAGATATTAACAGTGAGTAGTAGGGACAGACTCCTCTTTCACAGTTATTTAAAACTTCTCTTTTGAAAACTTCTCTTTTTTTCCTTATGCACTGCACTGCACTGAATTGACTTGGCTGTTCCTGAGATAGGATAGGATTGGATTGAATTACAGAGTTGGAAGGAATCTTGGAGGTCTTCTAGTCCAGCTCAGGCAGAACCCCCAGCTCAGGCAGGAGACCCTATACCATTTTAGACAAATGATCTCTAGATCTAGTAATTTTTAAAAAGTGAATCTTCCAAACCAGGGGTGTCAAACTCAAGATCCGGTAGCCAGATCAGACCTGGGGTGTGTGTGTGTTTAGATGTGGCCCATAGGGCCATCCTAGAAACAGCAAAGCCCGCGTTGCCTGTGCCAGCAAAAATGGAGCTTAGGAGGGCCGCCCACGGCCCTCCCAAGCTCCATTTTCCCTGGCAGAGGGTTGTAGGGAAACCCATGGGTTGCAGGAGCCCATTTTTGCTGGCAGAGCACTCCGGCGCCCCTGACATGAGTGACGTCGAACTGGCCACGCCCCCTGGCCCTCCTGATGCGGCCCTCACTGAAATCAAGTTTGACACTCCTTTTCTAAACTATGTGACATATAGTGAATCCAAAAAACAGCTTCCTTTCTGACAATTTTTATTTTTTTAAAAACTGGATTGAATTAGATAAAAAAATAGATTCATGTCACTTGGAAAGGAGAAAAAGAAGTTTCCAATGTTTCCTGGATTGTTCTGCGTCCAAAATGTTGTTTGCACATTATTGAATTCTTTCCTATTGAAAGGATATTTTTATTGTCCCAGAATTGTTTGAAGCAAACCAGAAAACCTTGTGCAGTTTCAGCATATACAAATTGGCCAATTAAGACTTTTCTCAAAAGATCATATAACATATTCCCCAGAACTGAAATAAATGTAAAACTATTATTATCACTAGACTTTTAAATTTATATTTGTATCTATAGTGGCATGTTTCATTAAACTGATTTTTAATATATTCTGCTTTTAGAATAACAATTCGTTAAAAACACCAAAAAGAAAAATCAGCGGTCACTTCTCAACAGGACATGCAAATTCTCCTGCTCCAATTGTGATTGGAAAAGCTCATACTGGAATTTTGAACATAACTGCACAAGTTCCTAAGGTGGTAATCAATTATCCTTTGAAAAAGCATTGTGACATCAATGAAAGTTTTACAGGTAAAGTTTTGGCCTTTGTTTAATATAAATTTGCGTGCCAAATGACATGAGTTCATGTTTCCTGTTTAAAAATTAAATCTGTCATAGAGAAAAAACCTTATATGTTATATGATAAATTATTTTGTATAACTCTGACACTATGTAGAGATAATCAGCATTATATAATATTTAACCAGATGATAATAGCAATGGCTTTTTAAAGATTCAAAAAATTGTCCTACTATACCCTAGCATGTCATTTATTTATTGCAGTTTATTGTATGTTTCCATTATTTCAACATAGTGATTCTGGATAGCTTATAGCAGTTAAAAACAGAACAGGAAAATAAAATACACAACTAGCAACGAAGTTAAAAAGCAATCAAACAACAATTAACATAGCCATCTTATGAGCTCAAACTGACAATCCCCATACCTGGGAACAGAGAAATGTTTTCAGAGCCTTGTGAAAGGTTGGCAGGTTCAGGTCCAATCTAATTTCTGAGGAAATGGTGTTCTAAAGGAATGGCATCATGACAGAAAAAGTTCATTTCTTGGGTCCCACAATGTGATGTTGCTTGATTGATGACATCCATAACATCTCCCAGATAGCCAGAAACAATAAGGGAAATGTCCCATCCCCTTCTAAGTTAGAGGTTGATAATTATATAATGTAGATAAAAAGCAGAGTATGGTAGGGGGTCTTTTTGTATTGAACTATGCATGAAAGATAATATGTACAGATACTATTTAATAAATTCCATACTGATAAATCTATTATCCTACTTTCCAAAGGACATCAGGCAATATCTGCTTGCTGTTGATCCCAGCAATTGATGATAGATGGATATAGTACCGCTATGAATTGCTTTTTTGCTGATTTAGAAAAAGTGCCTTAGAACAGACAGGAAAAAATAATTGCATATCCAACACTTCAAAGCAGCTGTAATTTTCCCGGGAATGTGCGGTTCCTTTTCTGATCTGCCATATGATGCAGATGCTTTAAAGAGTTATAGAAAAGCATTATTTTCATTCTGTACATTCGAGGCATCTCTTAAATATATACAAAATGTTATCTTGAAACATTTGCCCTCAAAGCATCTCACGGATAGATGATGTGAGCTCTGAATGTTGTGGTTCTTTGGGCAAATAATATAAATAGATTTATGTGATAACTTTGCTTTATGAAGATGCTCCTAAGTCTGTTGAGGTAATATAAATGGAAATACCACATTGCAGTGTTTTTTTAAAATACCAGTGCATGTTCTCTTACGTTTTGTCATCTTAATGTTCAGAAGAAATTCAAATGTATTAACACTTTTTTTTTTTTGAGGAGAGCATGAATTTTTGTAAACTATAATAATCTGGTCTGCAGAGAACAAAAAGAGCATACAGAAAATTGGCAAAGAGATAATTGTTTAGAAAACCTGCCAAATATCAATAAAGGAATAGTGACCAATGAAAGGATATTTAATAGAATATAGATATATAATCTGAATTATATTAACAAGCACAAATAATTGAATAAGGTTGATAAAAGTATGTAACATGCATTTAAAACATTGCATTCAAATCTAGGAAAAAGAAAAACCAGACTCACCAAAAGGACTACTTATCTGTTATTATAGCTTATCTCAAGCTGTAAATTTGGAGTTTTCCTGCAGAACTCTTTAATGTTAAGTTAGAAATGTTTCCTCCACAAGCAAAAGAGATTCCATTGGTGCCATGCATCTATGTATGCAGGTTTAACCAATTGCTAAGTTTTTTAAAAAATAGTTGAACATTCTTATTGTCTGTGTGTTTATCTACAGAGAGGAAATAAAATCAAGGTTGATTATTGATTAAGAAATTGTGATGTGTGAGAAATTAGATTTACAGTGGATTGATTTTCTTAAAGGTTACCAATATATCAACTCCTTGCTTTGCCAACAGATGGTGCTATGATTGTGTAAGACTATAATCCATTAGCAAAGTACGGTGTAGCATAATAGCATACTTACTGATATAATTGAGCATTGTGTAACTATTTCCAGTTCTAGAAATGAGGTTTAAATGATCATAAGCCTGAACTCAGTTTTTATATCTTCTGAAGAATTACAAGAAGCTATCTGGTAATAAGAGATTCTCAGCAGAATGGCCATGATCAGCGATGATGTTGGTGGTAGGGCTTTGGTGCATATTGCAGTATTAACAGTAGTAATGGAAACTATAGAAATTTAGAATTGAAAGCAATACTACTCTTAGCCTTAAACCCCTCCCTCCCTTAGCAGCCTACATTTGGACCCATTTTGGAAGGAAGAATCAAGATTTCTGGAGAAAGATTTGCAGATATTCTTGTTCTTCAAAATTTCAAAACAGAAAAGTCATTGTACAAGTAGTCCTTTTATAATTTAAACTGGTGCAAAATAAACATGCATACTTATTTTTATATTAGTTGCAGTATAACACACATGCAACCCATTCATCTAGCTACTTGTGCTCTCAAGTTCTATTGCAAACTCCCCCCCCCCCCTTTTTAAGGATTACCTAGATCAGCTCTGAGCAAACTTTTTGTTGGGTTGTATGTTTAACTCCTTCTTTCCTAACATTTATCTCACACATCACCTTGTCCATCCTAAACCAAGAGCTTAGTTTCCTGCTACTGAGGATGAAATATGTTTAAATGCCTCCAGTAAAACAGCTTGATTAATATTGCTGAGATCAGAAGAAACACTCAAAATGATACCTGTACAAAAAGTCAAGCTTTGTTTCATAATAAAAACTCAAAATTGCCAGATTGAACTAAGTCTGTTTTTATTGATCTACATAATTTTTAGTTGGTTTGTAAAATTATATTTTAAATTTAGTATAATTAAAACAATAAAAGCTGGCCTACTAAATCCAGCATCCATGTAAACTGTCCCCTCCCTACACAATTAGATTTTAATTAAAAGTCATTTAATTACATTTGAACTGCTTTCCAGTATGCTATTAGGGAGGAGCCATTGAATTATTGGAGGTAAAATATTAGACAATAATGGGGCATATACAAAGAAACAGTGGCCTTGCTTCCCCAGATCACATACTGTGAGAGAAATGCTGTCTTTTCCCTTTTTTAATTTATTGTGTTTTTATCTAATACATTTGGGCAGTTTAACCTCTGAGACCCAGAAATCTCACTTTCCTTGGATTTACTGGGGACTTTTCCACTGATTGGGTCACCGTTTTTGGGACATACTCCTTTCAACAGCAGTTTCAACAGAAATGAGATCATTAAGCTAGGTAGTTTACACCCTCCCTCCCTTTTGTCTGCAGTCAGTTTAGGGAAACGTACCATGCCTCATTGCTAGAGACAATCAGGTTTTCAATCGTTTTAGTGAGCCAAGAGATCCATGAACCTAGACATGAAGCAGCACATAGAATATTGATTATGTGCCACTAAGTTATTTTTGACTCACAGTAACAAGGTAGATTTTCCCCGTGTTGATCTATCAACAATGCACTCATCAACACTGCAATTGAATCCCTCCACCTTGCAGCTGATCTTCTCTTCCTAGCATTAGAACGTTTTATAGAGAACAGAATACAATAGAATACGTCTGTTTTTCTCCTGTGACAGCCTTGCATGTGGTCTCGTACCTTTGGATCAGAGAAGCAATTCTTGCTAAGTTGTTCTGCTGATGCAAGTACTTTGTTTTCTCAAGAGTTGAAAAGTGACATCCTCTCCCGGTGGGAAAGCTTCGCTGAAGAGAGTATCATTGTGCCTGATGTTTTGCAGAGCATTTTGCAGGGGCTGCCCCTGACAAATACCAAAGATGAAGATGCAATTGCTCCTCAGTTGATTTTTATTCTTTTCTCCAAATCTAATTGAGTCTTGCAAAATAAGGAGTATTCTACACTGATGATTATTTATGAGTTGCAGAGAATACTCCTTTAGCATTAGATTTGAGTTTGCTGGTACTGTTGATTGTTTACTTCTCATGCCAATTAGACAAAAGAAATTGAAATAGAATAGCTATTAAGAATTTCCTGCCACAGATTCCTGGATACTTTTCACACAGCAGTTTCAGTTTTCTAAACAAACAGGTCTTTAAGGTTCTTACTCCAATTAACATCCAATCCTTTTTGGACCTAGGAATAGTCAAGGGTTTTCTAGTAGCTTAATACCCAGCCACCGATTCCTAGTTCCCAGATGCATTGGGTTGTTTTCATATAATTAGTGGGCCATCTGGACCTTAGCAAAGTAGTCCAGCTATACCTAGATACAAATCGGTGCCTGGAAGTAGAATGCCAAGCCTTTCAAGCCCACTTCTATGCCACTTTTATCCTGACATCTTGCAGAACATCAGTGATCTAGATATGTAATATAGCTTTTTTTCTACTGAAGCAAGAGAGAAGAGATTAAGCTTATTAAGGTTTACTATTTTTTGGAAATTAGACTTGTAAGCAAATCTTTCAAAAGTCTTTTATAAAAGATCTATATCGATCATTGCTAGGGCTCAAAAGACTTAATTGGGAGTTGTCTCGAGTTATAAGATGGATGACTATATAAATGTTTTAATAAAATAAGTTTGGATCAGGATTTGAAACCTAACTCATTAAAATGACTGTCTCTTTGCATTGACTTCATCTATATGCACCTATGCATTAAGATATTCCTTTGTAGAACTTCTTTTCTGATATCTTCCTGTGTTGATAGATGTATTTAAGATTGCAGTTAACTTATACAGACCTGTTACATATACCCACGAGCAGTTCAACCAACTTTTCCATCAGTGCTTTGCTGAGTATATGTGAAGAGTAGCAACAAGCTCCTAAGCCTTTCCCTTTGTGAGACAGTTCAGTCTTAACTCAGGGGTTTTATCCAGGGGTGGGTTGTACTTACCTTTACTACCAGTTTGCAACGGGGCCGTGCACAAGCGCATTTTGATAACGTCGGGGTCGGTGGGCGGAGCCTCCCACTGGTTTTACTACCAGTTCCGGAAACTGGTGCAAACCGGGGGCAACCCACCACTGGTTTTATTAGATGCTTCATTTTACACAAGAGGCTTGCAGCAAATAGTGCCTTGTTTCTAAATCTACTTAGAAAGAAATGCCCAACTTACTTGGATTGATTTTATAAGATTTTTAAAGCACTCTGGCCAGAAAATTCTGGGCTTAGAATGACATTTTCTGCTGTGGCTGGAGAATATTGTCCACTTTTTAAAAGAATTTTGTCTGTACCAAGAAACAATTCCTTAATACCTATTTCTTAGGTATAAATTAAGAAATAGGTATTAAGGAATTGTTTTTTGGTACAGACAAAATTCTTTTTAACAACCGTGTTACTAATAGTGATTAACAACTATGGCAAGAAACATTGTAAAATGGGGCATTATTAAAATGGGGCAAATTCACTTAACAATTGTCTCATTTAGCAACAGAAATTTTGGGCTCAATTGTTGTCAGGGAATTGTGCAGCCAGTGTCCAAACGGAGTCAGAGACACTGACACAAGCTTGTAGTGTTATTTAAGAACAGGAGCATTATGTAAATCAACATAGCAGGAAGATCAGGAGGTAAATCAATGGAGAGCACACAGGAAAAAGGTGGGAAACAAGGAAACTCCCCCTTTACTCTCAGCAACCAATCACAGCTCAGATTCCCTCATGCAGTGGCTAGCTGTCTTTAACCAATTAGCTATAACTGTTCTTACTGTCCAACCCTTCACTGCTTCAGCTATTAAATTTTAAATACCTTAACAATTGTATTGCATTTTTTTTAGTAATGGAAAACTAAATTGCTCATGATCCAAGATGTTACTTTAAACAAAGCTGTTCTTTAACTGGGAAAGCTGCTGTTCATGGCCAAGATGGCACTTTAAACAAGGCTGCGTTTTTACTGGGAAAATGGTTGAGGCAGGACTTACTAGCCTGGCACTTCCACTCCAGCAGTCATAATAAATCTTAGACTTCAAACAGAGGAAGATTTGTTCCTTCCTTGTTCTGTTTATTTATTTATTTATTCAATTTATATGCCGCCTTTCTCCAGAGACTCAGGGCGGCTTACAATGCATTAAAAAAAAACCATTATAAAAACATTTAAAAATTAAAACATTAAAACCCATTCAGACCATTCATGGCCGGATCTCACAAGGTCGCAACTGCCTCAGGCCTGCCGGAAAAGCCAGGTCTTCACCGCTTTTTGGAAGGCCAATAGGGTAGGGGTGGTCCGGACCTCAGGAGGTAACTGGTTCCAGAGAGCTGGGACAGTCACAGAGAAGGCCCTGCCCCATGGACCCGCCAGCCGGCATTGTTTAGCTGACGGGACCTGGAGGAGACCAACTCTGTGGGATCTTACCGGTCGCTGGGAGCTATGTGGTAGAAGGCGGTCTCGAAGATAACCTGGCCCTGAGCCATGTAGGTCTTTAAAGGTTAAACATTTATGAGAGATACACATTCATGTATAGCCACACACCATTTGTTACAAATTGTACTTGGTAGGCGTAAGTCATTTTGACAGAAATCTACTTACTGTTATATCACTATAAAAGGAATCACAAGTTTTACTTTATTTTACAAGGCAAATTAATTACTTGTATCATAATTTGTAGTAGAATTTGCTCTTAAGATGGTGTTTGATAGAAAGTATCCACAATCTCCTGAAAAAGCTTGAAGGAGGAATTTTTATCCTGGTAAATGGTGTTAAGTCCTTTCCCTTTAAATATGCTATGAATATTAATATTTAAAAATAATGCTAGAATCTGATTGCATTACAAATCTAGGGAGCAATCAAGTGAAGAAAATATATTCTTTATAGTTATATCTGCTCTTGCATTTAATTACATGCTAACTGAAAATTAATAGATTTAAATGCTATTTGCAGGGTTGGCTGAAATGTTCTGCAGTCCACCAAATGGAAAACAGAAAAGTTTTGTACCAGAAACCCAGATATCAGAAATAAATGCATCAGAAGAATTTGGTATGTTTTATTGTGTATACATTCTAAATAATGACTTTCATACAGCCGTTTAGCATAGATTACTTTATCATTCATCCCAAAGATAAGTACTATAAATCAATGAGGTTTGGTTTTTAGAATGGAAGGAAACCTCTTCTGCATCAATACCTCTCTTTGAAACTGCTAAGGCTATGTGGAGCTCTTCCCTTATTGTAGAAATTTCAGGTCAGTCTTTCCTTGCAGTACCTACCAGAATTTCAGGTGTTGCTTTAACGACTGTGCTGCTTTAAGTAAGAAGAGAATTGGCTTAGAGATACAAGCCAGCTGATCAACGGCAGAGAATAATGGTGTTTTATTAAGTCACTGAGGTACATCAAGTTGTAAATACTGAATAAAATATATGGTCTTATCCAAATAAAGTTTTATGATGATGTGATAATGAAAACAGGATATGTGATTCCTTGTGTTACCCTGTAAAGATGTTTTAGGGGGAAAATTAATTAGCCAGCTGAGATAATTAGATTCATTCAGTTTGCAACAGTTTTAATGGCTTCAAATTTTAGGTCTCAGGTTGGAGAAATACATAAAACTGTTTCTGTATTTGATTTCACAATTTATATTAGTGGAATAAACATACTCTCCTTCTGCTAGGTAGAAAGTTTCCTAGATGGTTGTAGATTTTGGTCCTTCTGCTACTTAGAAGTTGCCATGTTTCAGATACTAGTTTGCTTACGTACAATCCCAATTACAATATGTATATTTTCCATTATGAGTAACAGTGACTTTAATTTGATTAAATTCATTTTTAATATTCTTGGTGTAATTTGGTTTTTATGTTTTTTGTTTCATTCTAAAACAAAGAGTCTAATATATAATTATTATAAGTAATATTTCTTCACATTTAAGTGCATTTCCGTCAGTGAAGTTTCATTTCTGTATCAATTTTCTATTTCTATTAGAAAAAAAGTCTGTTTTGGATGTCAATATTTCAAGCCAAAAAAGAGCTTACAATCAAGATGTAATACTGGAAGAAATATCACAAATACCCATTCATGATAATTTAATGGTATCACTAAATGAAAGAAATATAATGGGAATGGAAGAAGAAAACCTGCATCAAGAATCAGAGCCAGTCAAACAGCTTTTGGAAGTCAAGAGGCTCTTGAAGACAACTAAGGAAAAATCTGAATCTGATGAGATTCTTTCAGGGGTCAAGAGGCTTTTGAGGACACCAAAGCAAAAGTCAGAGCCAGTTGAGGTGCTTTCAGCAGTCAAGAGGCTCTTGAGAACACCTAAGGAAAAATCTGAATCTGTTGAGGTGCTTTCAGGGGTCAAGAGGCTTTTGAGGACACCAAAACAAAAGTCAGAGCCAGTCGAAGCACTTTCAGCAGTCAAGAGGCTCTTGAAGACACCTAAGCAAAAGTCAGAGCCAATTGAGTCGCTTTCAGGAGTCAAGAGGCTTTTGAGGACACCTAAGGAAAAGTCAGAGCCAATCGAGGCACTTTCAGCAGTCAAGAGGCCCTTGAAGACACCTAAACAAAAGTCAGAGCCAATTGAGGCACTTTCAGGAATCAAGAGGCTTTTGAGGACACCAAAGCAAAAGTCCGACCTAGTTGAGGGGCTTTCAGGGATTAAGAGGCTCTTTAAGTCACCTAAGAAAAAAATTGAACCTGTTGAGGACTTTTCAGGGGTCAAGAGGCTCTTTAAGATACCTAAGGAAAAATATGAACCTGTTGAGGACCTTTCAGGGATCAAGAGGCTCTTAGAGACACCTGAGCAAAAATCGGAACCTGTGGAGGTGTTTTCAGGAATGAAGACATTGAAAACACCCAGAAAGACTATGGAGCCTCTTGCTGATGATATCTGTACTAAATCTAGGTTATCTACTGAAGAACTATTAAAAGACATGATTGGAAGTGTTACCAAAAATAAAACACAAATTATGGAAGATACAAATATTAATGGCATTACAGAGGAAGTTAAGGAAACTGTGAAGCCAATAGAAGATAGAGCAAATATTCAAATGATGTCACCAAAGGAAAGATTTGAACCCATAAATAATATGGTTGGCAGCAGTCAGACATTGAAAGGATCAAAATCTATGCCAATTGATGACTACTTGGGATTGCAGAAATTTAAGATTGAACCTAGAGAGAGTTCTATAATTCCTGATATAAATGCAGGTGTCAAAGAGATGTTGGACACTGAAAATGATAAGGTATTATCATTTATTTATTTGTATTTATTATATAAAATATTTGTACTCATTTTTATTTAGGTAGCCCATAATTTAGTAACTAAAAGAATTCATGTAATCCATTTTTATTCCTAATAACATTTTGAAATATTGGGATCAATTATTTTGATCCCAGAAAATTCAAATGGCAACTCGATAGTTACTTTGGTCTTTGGATTTAGGGCTAAACATTGTGATCTTGTAGTAAGTACTACTTCAATTTTTAGACTAAAATTACAATATTTTGAATACTTAATTATAGCTGTTAATATCGCAAAACACAGATTTTTTAAAAAATGCTCCTCTGCATCTTACTGTCACTGCCAGCAGTAATACTTCATATTTGAACATATAGTCTATTGTGGTGTTATCACACCAACTATAAGGGCAATACGAAAAAATGCTGATGCCCTGTTGGTGGAGGAGCTAAATAGCTTCTTCGCCCGCTTTAACATTAAAAGACCTGTCTCTGTGGCTCTAGCCCAAAGGCCCTCTAACCTCCAGCCACTCACCCTGGATGAACATTAAGTGAGAGCTGTGCTGAAGGCTGTAAATCCCAACAAAGCTGCAGGTCCAAACGGGGTGCTAGGGAAAGTGGTAAAAACCTGTGCTGACCAATTTACAGGGGTCCTGACAAGGATTTTTAACATCTCCCTGCAATAGGCTAGAGTCCCATCATGCTTGAAAGCAGCCACAATTACTGAATTTTACAGAGTATAAGACGCACTCCCCCCCCCCCCAAAAGAGGCTGAAAATTTGGGTAGGTCTTATATTCCGAATGCAGCTTCTTTGAAGCTTTTTTTCAGCCCTAACGAGGCACCAGCGAGTGATCTTTCCAGCTTTGCCTGCCTCGACTCTCCATTGTGCTTTAACGAGGCACTAGCAAGTGAAGCGATCTCCATGTTTTGCTCGACTCTCAGCTGTTCTTTAGAAGCTTTTTTTCCTGCCCTAACTAGGCGCTAGCCGAGTGAAGCTCTCCCCTGTGCTTTGCCTGCTTTTCTCATTGCTGCTTCCTCTCAGCTGTGCCTTAGAAGCTGGTTTTTTTTATCCCCAAGCAGGGGGTAAAAAACCAGCAAACTAATGTGCTGAAGCTGACCAGACTAAGGATGCTAGCCAGATGAATACCTGGTAGGCAGATTTCTTTTTTCCTATTTCCCTCCCAAAAACTAAGCTGCGTCTTATACTCTGAAAACTATGGTATCCCAGTTCCAAAGAAAGCAGCCATAAACAGCCTGAATGACCATAGACCCATTGCACTATCTATAGTGATGAAGTGCTTTGAGAGATTGGTCCTACAACACCTCAGGTCCTGTCTTCCACCAAATTTCAATCAACACCAGTTTGCTTATAGAAGCAACAGGTCAACAGGGCATGCCATTGCCACTGTTCTACATATTGCATTGAGCCACCTTGAGAAATCTGGGAATTATGTCAGAATGCTTTTTATAGACTATAGCTCGGCCTTTAATACCATCTTACCAGGCATTCTCATTGAAAAACTGACTGACCTGAATTTCCCTCCCCTCACTTGTGACTGGATCAAAGATTTCCTGGCGGATCATACACAAACAGTAAGGGTTGGTTCCTTTACATCTTCCAACCTGAAGCTCAGCACAGGCTCCCTTCAGGGCTGTGTGCTCAGCCCCTACTTGTATTCGCTGTATACACATGACAGCATAGCCTCTGATCCATCCAACATCATAATAAAGTTTACAGACAGCACAATGGTGCTGTGTCTCATAACTGGAGGGGATGAATCAGCATACAGGGAAGAAGAAGTCCAGAAGGTGCTCAAAAAAGGTGCATGGTGCTCAAAAAACAACTTACATCTAAATACTAGTAAGACAAAGGAGATGTGCTAGATTTCCGGAAGCACAGAGAGGAACCTGCCCCACTGTATATCGAGGGGGGCTGTGTGGAGAGGGTTTCCTCTTTTAAATTCTTGCGAGCGTTTATTAGTCAAGTTGTCACCTGGAAAAACAACATGTCCCTGGTGATTGGCAAGGGCCAACAAAGACTTCATTTCCTGCAAAAAAAATCAGATGGAACAATGGTTGATGATCTCTTTCTATAGGTCCACGATAGAAAGTGTCCTCACATCCTGCATTACAGTATGGTACTCTGGTTTAACTGCTGCGGACAGGAAGGCACTACAGAGAGTGATCAATTCGGTACAAGAAACCATTGGTTGCCCTCTAACACCACTGGATGACATTGCCAGGTCTTGCTACTTTAGCAGACTAAGAAAAATGATTCACACCCTGGTCAGTGTGTCTTCGCACTTCTACCATTGGTCAGAAGACATTGAAGCATAGCCAGCCGAACAAATAGGTTTAAAAATAGTTTCTATCCTTGGGCTGTCAGACTCTTAAATGCAACCACAATCACTCCGCGCACACGCGGAAACATATGACTAGTTTTTCTTTTCCCCCCCTAATTACTTGCATAGGGATTATTTATGCTATTTATATTGTTTGTATTTTTTGTCATGGATTACACCAGTGAGGCTAAGACCAATTTCGTTGTATACATGATGTACAATGACAATAAAGGCTATACTATAGTTTATATTTTTACTATACATAATATAAATTTCTGTAGCACCCAATCTCTGTTAATATAAAACAGGATTATGTAAAACATTTCCTTAAGTAGCATAGCTTGAAATGCTGTGCTTTGCGTATGTATGCATGCATGCATGCATGTTGTAAGTACAGTTACTTTGATTTGCTGGCAGTTATAGCACAAGTATAGTCTGCATGCACTCAAGAAAGAAACTTGGAAACGATGTTCAGCTGCACTGTTTCCTAAGTCCAGCCTTACAAAATACACAGCTGTATCATTCAAGGAAGGGTACTGGAACGTTTTTATGTGAGAAATATTTTGATGTCAGCTATTTTAATAACTGTAATATTTATAGGCTAAAATGCCAGAATCCCTGAATTTTGTGGAAGAAAATGGATCTTATACCAGTTCCAGAAATAAACTGGGTAAGTATAAGGTTCATTTCATTAAAATATGCTTTGTATATTCTTTTGAAAGTATACTATAATATAGGTGAATGAAGATGTTCTGATTTATTTCTGCAGAAGAAAAAGTTAAAATTTTGACATTTTAATTTTGATACAAATTGTTTCACTGCAGTGAATATTAATGAGAACGGCTCTGTAAATTTAAAATTAGTACAAATTATAGAATATAAATATTAGAACAGTATTCTAAAAAGTTTTTATATTATTACTGAATTATTTACATAAATGTTTCTCCATAGTAAAAAAGTTACCCAGAACATCAGTTCAAAACTTCATTTTTTTTAATGATTGTGAACTTAAATATATATTTGAACATTTTTTATTTCAGAGTCCATGGAAAATGTGCCTGGAAGTTGTGAAGCAAACGTGGAAATTAAAATTGAAAAAGAATCTCATTTTCCAGTAACAAAAAATAACAGTAGTGTTCCAAACCATATAGGCCATGTTGCATGTAATTCATTTAATGAATTGAAAACAGAGTTCAACAAAAAAACAACCAGAACAACCTCTCTCTCTGAAAACTATGAGTCAGATGAAATGAGTTTCAAAAATGAAGCCAAAATTGATTTTGTAAAGGAAGCTGCTGAAAATTCTGATGCATTAAAAACAGAAAAACCTGAACCACTTGCTTTGGCTAGAACTAGAAGGAAAATAAATATCTGCAGTTCTGCAGTATATACAAAGATGATTCAGAGGCCTACAAAGAATAGATCAACATCAGCTAATTGTGAGCAGATCAGTGAAAGTTTAGACAGCCACACAGAACTAAATCCATTGCACAAATCTGAAAGCAATTTTGCAACAACTGAAACAACCAAATTATCTCAAAGAGGAAGACCAAAGAAGCAGCATGTTGAAACAAATGGGAATATAGGATCTGACAACATAAACCATACTCAGGAATTAGAAAAATCTTTAAATGAAGAAACAGTGGAAAAACAGTCTATAAACAGGAGAAAAGTGACAACTAAAAGAAAAGGAAAAACTGTAAAAAGTATGGATTTGGAAGAAAATGAACCAATTCAAGAAAATGAAAGTGATATAACTGTCAAAACAACGCTACGGTCTAGAAATGTAAAAAAGCGTGCAAGTGACGTAAAGACAACATTTGCCAAAGGTAAAGCAAATGATACAATATCAGGGGAAGAAAGTAACAAAAGAAATAATAGAAGAAAGTTTGCTGCAATTCAATCAAGCCCAGAAACATTAATCACAACTTTAAATGCAGATAAGAAAGGAAGGCAAAAATGTACAATATCTAAAATACGTAAAATCGAAGCTTCAGAAAATAATCTAACAGCAATGGAAGAAAATTTAGTGGAGAAGAAAAAAAAAGTTCAATTTTTACTTAAAGATTATTTTAAGGCTTCTGAAAAAAAATGTGCACTTGGATCTGAGAGTAATATTCATAAAGAAGAAGAAAGTCAAACTGAAAACATTTGTAATGGGAATCCAAAGGTTCCCTTGGAAAGCATGCAAACTCCTGCAGAGGCCAGTATGCCCAGAATGGAAAAACTATCAAAAAAGAATCTGCCTAGCAGAGGTAGAGGCAAAAAATCAGTTTCCAGCCCTTCTGTAGAAAGTGAAAGCAATCAGGTCTCTGATGGGAAAGATCATGATGTGATCATCAGTCTAAAAGAAAATCGGCCCAGAAGGGGCAGAGGAAGAAAGATAGATCAAGTGCTCCTCAAATATATTCCTTTAGAAAATAATACTTCTGGAGATTCAACAGTGAACATATCCCCTTCATCCCAAGGCAGATGTTCTTTGCCACAAGTTCAAAATGAAAATTTTGAAGAAACTGAAATGTTGCCATTAGAAAATGTGCAAAATCATGAAGGGCACATTCCGCCAAAAAGGGTAGTAAAAGAAAATCCACTCAGGAGAGGAAGAAGCAAGCAAGTCAATGAGCCATCCGGTAATAAAGGAGCTGATGTCCAAGGTCCAAATATGGCCATCAGACAAGAGGATAATCAGTCCAAAAGGACAAGAGGGAAGAGAAATACACAAGAATCCTGTTCACTGAAGAGCCAAAAGACAGTGAAAGAGAATCCACCCAGGCAAGGCAGACATAAAAAAACTATTTCTGGTGATGTATCTACAGATTCTGACAATACACACACAACCCCTATAATAGATGAAAATATAGATGGAAAAAGTGCTTGTCTTGCAAAGGAGGATCAGTCAAAAGTAGGTAGAAAAACAAGAAAAACTGTTGTATTTCAGAAAATCCTTTCTCCTGTCAAAAACAACACTTGTCATTTGTTGTCATCAAACAGAGGGGAACATTCAGATGAACAGCCAAATGAAGATTTGAGGACAGCAGATAATCCAAATCAGAATTTCACAAAGAACTGTAGAAAAAGGAAAGGTGTTCATGAAATTTCAGCAAACTCAGTTTTTTCCAGCAAAAAATCTGAATTTATTGATAATGACATTCAACAAAATGGCAAGAAAGATTCAAAAGCTGTATCAAAACAAAATACATCCAGAAATAAAAGAAAACTATTAACACTTTGTGGAATGTCAGCAGAGAATAACGATGAACTAAGAATTAACAGTAAAAAGAGTCCACTAGTAACACATAATGTTGGTCCTTTAGAAAACAATTTTGGAAAAAAGCATCAATCAAAGAACCAAAGAGAAGAAACTAATATTGCATCACTAGTTTCTCCCTCCCTGAAAGTAAGCATCACTTTGTCACCATTATCTTCTGCTAATGAAAATCAAAGTGGAAACAGTGAAGATTCTGTTGGAAAAAAGGAATTAGCAAAACTTTCAGGTAGATACAATATAACGACACGCTCTCGAAAGTATGTTATTCCAAAAGAAGAGCTTATTCATGAAACCCAAAACAAAGATTTGCAGACAGCTAAAACAGCTATGGCAACTGTGATCAATCAAAGAAGAGGTAGAAGGAAAATTAATAAACTTGAGACTGCTGTTTCTTCTTCCCTCAAAAAAAAAAGTACATCTGCAGGCAGTGATAATTTTCCTAATGAACAAATTCTAAATAATGTTTCAAATAAAAAAGTTTCCTTAATGGACAAGACACCGAAATTTCTTGAATTAAAAACCATGACACAAAACATCAACCAAAATGATTTGTCTAATTATGACCAAAATAAAAATCTTAAGCACTCAAATATGCTGGTGGAAAAGAATTCATCAGAACGTGCAAAAAGAAAAATTAACAATTCAAAAACAGTTACCACTGCTAACATGGTGAAAAAAGTAATTCCAGAAAATAAATCAACAGTATCTAAAACAGGTATGTTATATTTTATGTCTTAAACTAGTAAGCTTTATTCTTACTCTTTAGAATTGAATAGATAATCCAGTAAAGCATAGGTTTCCTCCTGATCTCCCAAATTCTGTTTGAATAGGATTTTCAGTTATTATTCTGGAATCTTAATATCAATAGAGCACAACAGTTTAAGAAGGGTGTGGCCTAAAAGGTTCACAAACCAGCACAAATCAGTACACAGGTTTTGCATTTTAAAGTTCACTCTGGGTCCTCAGTATCAATTCATCAGAAGAATATACACAGAATAACATTGAGAACTCAAGTCAGTCCAGATCAATATATACTCCACTTTCTTAAAAGATGAGTTTTTCTTTCTTGACTATGGACATGTAACTTAGAACGCCAATTTCCCCATAGGTGCGGAGAATTTTCAGAAGAATCTGAAGGAGCTCTTTTAATAATGGGTCTTTAGTTACATGTGTGCTATATATTTTTTTCAATTTAGTCTATTGACTGTTGAAGGATTATTAATTTTTTTGCTCATAGAAATAGACTAAATTGTCCTGCCCAGAAATGCAGTGTTCTGTTAACACTCTCAAATAATGCTCTTTGTTAGCCTGAAAATTTGTAGATGTGTTATGATTACAGTTTTCAAAATTCTTGGTACTATATATCTATCAATATATCTAAAAGGCACTAGATTGATTAATGCTATCACAGTTTGAATGAAATAATATAAAATTAATTGCTCAGGCATTTTTATTCTGTTCTGTACATTTTGGAATTTATATTTATTGGGGCTTTAGAGAAATAATAGCGTGCATTCATCCTTCGGAATTTCTTAAAAATACGCTGAAGATTTTCTTGAATTTTAATTGGTTTTAATCCTATTGGATTATTCCAAAATTCCATGTGTGTATGTGTATTCCAAATAATTTACGTACTCTAGAAAGAATTCTAGTAAATATTGGTATCATATATTTGTTTTGTTTTTCCGTATATACAGTGCAAACAAGAGGTAAAAGGAAAATGAAAGAAGAAAATACCACTCTGATGACTGAGTTGCCTAAAGAAACCAAAGGCAGGACAAGAGCAAGCAAAAGAATAAGAAAATAGATTACAATATTTGCTCTGAGTGCATTTTTTAATCTGAAAAATTACGACCTTAAAACTTTGAAATTGAAATGCTTCAACATTCGTTTCAACTTTTAACCATTGACATTGATAATATCTGATGCAAATATTTTGTAAATAGCTTTCAAATTATTTTTAAGATTTTTGTTTAAAATATTAAAGGATTAGGAATTTAAATTTTAACTGCTTTGATTTGTATTGTCTAGAATTTTTAAAATGCTAATGTTACTGTACTTACGTATTTCAAAATTAAAAACATACTTAAGCAGTATTGTTTTATATGATGATCCAATTGACGCTAAGGTGTTTGCTTTTCTTCCACACTGCAGTAACTGATGATTAACAGGGTGAAAAACTAGCTATTCAGAACATAGAAATCTGAATTTGTACAAGGCCAGTGTTGTGCTCTGTTTAGCATTATTCCTAGAATCTTGCTGTTTTGTACAAGGCAAGCATGGAAGATGTTTGATTAGCAGTTGGAAGCATGATCCATAATCCTATTGAAAGGTATGTACCCAAACTGGAAAAAACATGGTTTGGAAGTTTGAATAAACTGCTGGACATGTTATCATACTGTCAAAGCAAAATGCAATTAAGTTAGATAGTCCCAAGTTTTTGCCAACCCAATCCTTGGGAATCCAGGGGCTTCCCAGGATCTTACTGCCCCATGGCCTTTAAATTCAAGTATAGTGTGCTCATCCATCTACCCTACCTTTTTATTGTGCACAAGCTTTTTTGAAAGAAAAGATAGAAATTTCAATAGTTGGATTGCCTTCACTTGGGACTCATTTCCCAATGTTTTTAGTCTTACTAAGGGCTCCTGAAGTGGTAAAAGATAGTTCTCTTAAGAAATATTCACTAATTTGAAAATATTACAGGCTCTGAACATACTGTTACATCATGAGTATTGGTACTGCCTGATGGTGCCTGAATTCTGCTTAGAATATTCCAGGAACCACTTTTGTACATTCCTAACCTTATTTTTGCATATCCAGAATCTCTAGTTCGTTCCATTCCTTACCTCTTTAAATACACTTTTTAAATATCTTTTCTTCCAATTAATATAAAATGGCTAGTGAGAAAGTGATATTTGAAAATTTTAATATTCAAATTTTGTGTATGTGATGGGTGGATTTGTTTTTATTTTGTTCATTTTTCATTTTATCTACCCCTTTTTAATCTGACATTTAAATTCTACATGTCACATTGAATTGACTTCTCACCTACCAAAACATCTTTAGGAAGCACTTGGCAATTGTAAACTCGCAATCTAACATTTTTACCCATCAGCAACTTTACTTGCTAAGATGTTCATAAATTCAGGAGGCTATTACCTGTGTGTCTTTTAAAAGTACTATATTGCCATTAATTTCTGATGAAATAATTACTTGTAGTTTAAACCAGTAACCGTAGTTCCATGTGAGGCTTCTACACAATTTATAATCAGGAACTATATAATTTCTTGGTTTATTTAATTTTCTTTGAAATACAAGCTGTTTCTGAGTATGGACTAATAAAATTATTAAATTAAACTGCATTATTAAGTGTAGGATATTTATTCTAATGATGCCTTGTGTAACTTAATGCTGACTTCTCCTAAAAGAGAGAATTGGAAAAAAAACCTCCCATGCATGCTTGCTTAACAATACTGTGCTATTTGGTACACTTGATCTAACCCGACAGCTTCAATTTTCTTTACATGCTTGTGCAGAATAACTAATTGTTTTATATGCCTTTCTGCTAGGTCAAATAATCCTTCAAAAGTCATTTTTGTAATTTCAGATCCACATAGATCAACCTGACATTTTGTCAAGGATTTAGTAGGCCAGAACTACAGTCTATCTGAGTAATTTTAAGATAGGAATTCAAGGCTTTATATGAAATTTCAATGTTCTTCAAGACTTTCTGTAATTCTTTTTTCCCCTTAAGTGTCATTTCATTAAACATAACTTAAGAAAAGATATTTAGCTGCAGTACCCATGCATATAAATATCAAAACTTTAAAACTTCCGAGAACTCAGTAGCATTACTGGACATCTGCAGTTTATTAATATCTTGTTCCCATTCATTTTTGTACCCCATTCCTATTTCCATGTGTTCTTGTACAGTATTGATAAAAGGAAGCCCCAGGCTAAGAATTCTTGCTGATTTAACTATTTCCGCTTAATAGTCATACCCATATAAGTAGTCCTTGACATGACCAAAATGAGGCCCAAAATTTCTGCTGATAAACGAGACAGTTTATCTCAATATATTTTTAAAAAGTTAAATCGGGGCAACTGGACCAAGGTATTATTAATCTGAAACATTTTGCTTCCCATCCAGGAAGCTTTATCAGTCAAACAGAAAAAAATAGGTTGGAGTTGTTGGAATGAACCAATTCTTGCCTCACCAATTGCAGGGGTTTCTCCCCAAATATTTTTCCTATTTTGACTGATGAAGCTTGCTGGATGGGAAGCAAAGTGTTTCAGATTAATATATGTCTCAATGGAGATAGTGATCCTTCTGGAAGCAGCCAGTGAACTGGAATTAGCCTGCAAAGAAAGTAAAGTGCTCTGGCCCACATGGAGGAGAACACTTGAAAAAACTATTTTAAAACTGCAACAGGAAAAGAGCTGGTGATCGAAATGGCAATTCAAAAGAGATAAGAGCTGGTCTTGTCTGAGGAGTCAAAAAACCGACTGTTCTTCACAGATTTTATTTGGGAAGAAGAAACCCATCTTGGCTGTTTTATAATAATATCTAACTAGTTGTCTTTCTGTCAGATAAAACTATTTTGTCGCTTTAGCAGATAAAATTGTCTCTGGAGAGGGTGCAGATGAACCAGAAACACAGTTTTATAGGGAGTCAAGAAAAGTCAAGATGGCTGAATGAATGAATCAGTATGCCTTTATTGTCTTAGTTATGTGATTGTTCCACTCTTGTGACATTTTTGACCAACTGGTGCTCTTATCTGTTCTTCATATTTACTTTAAAAAAAAAAAACCAAGGCACACTATCAGCACTAGGCCTGGAGTCAAGCATACACTGTCCAGTTGTTGCCTTGGTGATCACTGTGCCCCACCTGACCGGAAATGTTGAAAAGGTGTTCAATTTGAAGAATGTTCAAGGGACATGGCAGTTTTCAAATTATTTCTAATAATGCCTTTTGAACTCGTACTTCATAAGAATTCTTCAATAATAAAAATGGCAAATTGTAGTACCCTAAGAGTTTTGCTGAGAAGTATATTCTGAAGGAAAATGGAGGCAGGGAGCATTCTGGGATACTGTATAATAATGACAAGCCCTATCAAAAACTTGGAAACTTGGAAAATGCAAATACAGTAATTTGACTCCACTGGCATATTAACACACACTCCAAAACAACAAATAATTTTATAATCCCCCCCCCCCCCGGCCTTCTAGGCCACCCTAATCTGCAGCATTTGGTGTCAGGTCTGGGCCTCAACCTAAGGCCTAGCACCATTGGTGGCATAAAAAATGCCACCTCACGCTGTTCAAGAGGTGCACGTCTTTTTGGGGAACAGTGATTGCCCAGCACTTCCCAGAAAATTTCATGAGAACAGTGTGCTTTTAAGAATAGTTGGATCTTGGTGAACACTGGCATGTCACCTTTGACACACGTCATAGGTTTGCCATCACTGGCAAATTGGCATTTGCCAGTCACGTATTGGGAGATACAAGTATGAGGCAATCCATTTTAAATTTTCTGGTCAACCAACCTTTTTGTTCTTAAAATTGTGCTAATGTTAATGATATTCATGTTACAATACACTATGGATGTGACTCTTTAATTTACATTGAAAAACAATTTGGTCTGCCTATTTTGCAAGTGCATTAATACCAGTGTAGAGGAAGGTGTTCTCTGAAACAATTTCCAGTCCTAAAATAGCACTCTAAAGCAATATTTCTCAACCTTGCAGGTTTAAAATGTCTGGATTTCAACTCCCAGAATTCCCCAGCCAGCATTCTCTAAAGAAACTATCAAGTCATTTTTTTTAGTACATTAGTGATTTTTTTGCCTAACTATAGTAGTCATTAGTATAATAATAAAAGGTGAAGTCTGGTTAAAAGCTGTTGCTCCTAGAGATATTTTTCTGGGTTTGATGGTAACTTATGTTGGTATCTTAATATATAGGTGCAATGTAGGTTTTATTTTGGATTTTTTATGTATCACTCCACTCAGGCAGTTTGGAGCAGTGCAATTATTTAATTGAATTACTTCCAGGCACTGCAGCTCTCGGTTCTTTCAGTCTCAATATACAGTATTTGAAAGCTTGCTATAAACTGATGCTACCCACAGTAAACCTATAATTTTAACACTGTTTTGCATGGACAAGGTAAAAGCAGAAAGACAGAAAAAGCTGCTGATTGTCCCATTTAGATAATTTTCCCTTTATTTGTGTTAACAGGGAAGTATTAAAAGACAAGGTATTTTATTAAAGCAAAACAGCTTTTTAAATAAGGTTTTAGAATTAGCTATTGTTTCTTCTGCATAATATGTAATACTACATGAGTGTTATTTTTTCATGTCTCTATTTAAAATCCTTAATTCTTGGACTCGGGTAAAAGGCATGGAAAAAGCAGAGGATAAAATAGACAACACTGATCATATTGGTAAACAGGTTTAATGCCTTTTTCATATTCAACATTGGTTTGCTACTGATGATTGTATTTTCTCTGCTTTATTCTGAGGGTTACAGCTTTTTTTAAAAAAATTGTGTATGACACAAGCAATCTAAAAAGCTGTTAAGCCATATTCACAGCCCAGGTGTGTTGCTAACTCAACCAAAATTATTAAGCTAAATACAGTTTTTAAACAATGATTAAGTGAATCAGATGCAAATTAAACAAAATTAACCTATAAATATATGTGTTTTTCAAATTAGTAATTGGATTTTTTGATGATCTTTGGCTTGACATTGATAAGCTGCTTCTCATAACAGTCTAATTAGACAATATGTAAACTTTGGCATTCGGTTCTGTCCTAGTGGCTTTTTCAAATGATGTTTGTAAAATTTGCAATTTCATATTACAGATTAAAAATTAAAAACTGCAGGAGGCTAACATTAAAATGAGAATTCATTTCAGGGAAAGCCCTGTAGACAAAATTCACCCTAATAGAATTGTGCATAAGGGGCTGCAAATCATGATCTATTGTTACACAGGGGAAGGCTTGTCAAAACCAGTATTGTTGGCCTGTAGTTCTATTCACTGTATTAAACCCATCCGTGAAGTCACTTTGGGGAAAATGTGAACATTATCAAAGAACAGTAAATTAGCAAGAAATTAAAGCATATACCCTTGCATTTCCAAAACAAAAGATCCCTTCATTAAAACCTTTCATCAGTGGTTTAATATTCATAGCAGTAATTTGCATAACTAAATCAGTTTTCACTGATGAGAGACTACCAAAGTTTTTTTCCCCACTAATTTCTTTTTTGAATGAGCTAGCTAGGGTTTATTATTAAAATTTTAAACCAGTCATTGAACAAAACAGATACATAGTTTGTGTGGATTTTTAAGTTATAATTATTGGGAGAAAATATAGTTCACATGTTTCAAATATGAAAACAAAATAATCTTATTTGAACAGTGTATTTTTTTCCCTATCATGTAGGAAACTTAACGAATAGGCTGGCAACAGTTCAACTCTTCACTTCTATTTTTACCTGTATATAGAGAAGATACAACTGTAGACTTTTATAACATGGTAATTATAATCGTCAAAAAGTTTAAATTTTTTATTATTTCCCAAGTTCATTGTTCTGTTCTTAAAACATTGTCCCCCTGGTGAAAAAGAGAGAAGGAATCGTAGCTTTTAAAAAGCTTTCATTTTAAACAGACTCCTACCATAATTTTTAAGGTAAAAAATAATTGCATATTCTTCTGGAAGAAGAGCAGTTGTAACCATCTATTACATATATTTGTATATAAATAGTAAAAGCATGTAGAGTACACGCAAAAAGTATTTCAAAGCCAAATCAACAGCAAAGTATACAGGAATTAAATTCATACATAATAGGAAGCATTTCAGGAAGCATCCATTTTTGGAAGGGTATTTTCAGCAACATCTGGAGTGATTGATCTTTTGGACACATTTTGCTCATATTGCCACTGCACTGTCCTTGCAGACATATTTTGTTTATTGCTAAAGAATATTTCTTTTGTAGTTTTATTGTACATTATCTGAGTATGTCGTACTTATATGCTCTAAGCCATGAATATGTTGGGAGAAAATTTTCTTCATTGATAAACTGAGGAACTGACATTTAAAATTAATGAATGTTTTACATACTAAAAAAAGAACTAAATTTTGTAAACAGAAATTAAATGTAACATGAATTAATAACTGATAAGACATTTTCCTACTTTTCCTTTCAAAGTTATTTAATTTTAAGTGGATAAATATATTTTATTATTTTGTTTTAATGTTTAAAATTTGGTAATAATGTGATAGTCAATGATTTAAATAATTAAACAATTTTATAAATGTAGTTTGGTAAATTGCATAATTAAATTAAAAATTTAACAACAGTTGAATTATAACTATTTAATAGACTAAGCAAGCTTTTCTTCATTCCCAGCATACTATTTTTAATGGTGGTACATTTATTGAAATACATATTGCTGGTATGTGGATAGAGCAAAAGTTTGCATCTGTCCAGTTACAACATTTACAATCTGTCAATTCAGATGTATGTTCCTCTAAATTCAGTAAAATGTGTTATTAAATTAGATTACATAGGGCTATTATTTTAAAATATACATTAACATTTTTTTCTGTGATCTTTTTTTTTCCTTTCTTTTTTCAGAGATTGGTGATTTCTTTTAAAGGACCCATTTAAACCCTAACCCACAAAATCAGGTGTGGTTTGAATCATAATTAGTTGTGTGCAAGCCTCCCTCACTCTGTAACTTTTTGTCACTCATAGACTGCAGTTGTAAACACAGTAACTAGGGTAGAAGTTTCTAGAACTACTAAATGAAATGCTGCTTGTGTTATTCTTATTTTTTGTTATCTTTTTTGTATCCATGAAATGTTTGTATTCAGTACCAATCTTTTTAATTTAGAATTGGAGGGACTCCAAGTGGTTTATATCAATAATCATTATGAAAAATATTCAAAGATAATCAATATTTTATCTTTCTATTTTAAAAAGAACCAGGATAAAATAATAGAGCTTGTGATGCTGAATTAAACACAAATTTCTAAACTATCATTCTTTACCATTGCAGTATATTAGCAAATAGAGGAAGAAATTGTTCCCTCAAGAGAGTCCTTGTCAGTCTTTTTTTTTTTTAAGTTATTTATTGTGTCTCTGGGAGAACAAGATTATAAACAATGTCAATTTTCTGCTGCTTCTGTTTTGATTTGGTTAAAAAATGTATCCTCTATTGAGAGCATCTTTTTGCAAAGGTTGGTTTATGTGGATTGATGATGTGTTACAATTGTTTGTCCTCTTGTTGTTTACTAAAAGTTATTCAAATTAGCACTATAGTTCGTTTAGTTCTGAATCACTAACATAAGTTTAAATGCAAATAGCCTAAAAAGTGAGATAGAAGGTAAAATAATATTTTAATATATTAATATATTCTGCATGTAGTCTTGGGAACTAATGACTCTAGACATTCCAAGGATGTTATTCCATATCCCTACATAATTTACTACATCATAATAAACCAATTAAGATGCTGAGAATACTTATCTCAAAATAAATTCAGAGTTCTCAAAACTATCGATTAATATATACATTTAATAGGACAACTTGGATTTTGTAATAATTGTAATTTTTTTTTTACACTTAACCCCTGATAGACCAGTTAAAACTGAGGAAAGGGAGAGGGAAGCTTGACTTGAATGGTTTAAGCCATTCTGACTTTTAGTATTAGATATAGTGAAAGAGAGAGCTTTAGGCATGCAAAATGAGTCATCTATCTCCCAGAGGACTCTGGATAAAAGAAATGAAGGATTCGTTTTTAAGTCATCAGTTGTTTGTAAAAATACAAATTGCAGTTTTTAAAGCATATTCCAATTTGAGAAAGATGCATATGTCCCTGTGTTAGCAGAAAACAGACATCTACTTAGTGCTCTTTGAATTCATAAAATAGGACATAATATCAGGTACTTAACTTCACAAGTGAAGAGGTAAGCTAAATAATCTGGGGCATCCCTGATCCGGAATACACAATAGTAATTGAGGTGGAAGATTGGAGAAAGGTTATTCCAAAATAGGTCTGACGATGTGACAAAATTTATTTTTGGACTGCTCTGTTTTGTGTACATTAAACACTCTGGTTTTCTAGTTTTAAAATATAGATAGGTTATTAGATGATACCATAAATAAAACAATGAAACTGTTTTCCAACACTGTTGGAAAAGTGTTGTAAAATATTTTTAAATAATAGTAATTCTTACAAATCTATCTTCCTTCCTTCCTTCCTTCTTCCCTCCCTCCCTCCCTCCCTCCCTCCCTTCCTTTCTTTCTTTCCAATGTATATAATGCTACTGGTAGGTTCCCAAAAGTCTAACAGTAAGAATATTTAAATAATATAGTAGTTCTTAAAATGTACGTTTGTATGTACTATATGTATATATGTATTTCTGCAATTTATATAATGCCAAGCTCCAAAAAAACTATGTGTGGCATACAATAATAAAAATGGAACATAGTAAGAATTAATAGAAAGGAAAAAAACCCTATGCCCCCAAAGCTGATACCAAGCAATTTCCTATCCATTGACATTCCTGGAAACAGTATTTAAAGCCATAATATCAAACTGTTAATATTGAATCAGTTTTTTACTAACACAACCACTGAAATTGTTATAAAATCTGTCCCAGACATGTATTCCGCCTCATACATACAGCAGTTAAATTACCATTCAAGATCCTCTTGCTCCTAGATCCCATGAGTTTCCTGCCCATTTCCCAGCACAAAAAGTATATTGTGTGAGATACAATGCTGAGACCAAATACGAAAAGAAAAGAAAAGAAAAGAAAAGAGGAAGGAAGGAAGGAAGGAAGGAAGGAAGGAAGGAAGGAAGGAAGATGAAATGTATATGAAAGCAATAATGACAGAACTTGTTTTTTTTTTTAAAGGGAACTTAGTACAGATTTGAGGTAGGAAACCTGCTAAGGAGGCTTGCTCCATATACCCCAGTTATTTTAACCTGTACACCAGAACTCTCCAACTTTCAGAAATATGGAAACTGCAATGCTCATGTTGTAGTTGTGGGAAATATAGGGAGGTTTCCTAGCTGGTGAAAGCAGCTGTAAACTAATAGCAAACTCCTTTCCCATTTGCAGAAACTTTTAGAGCAAAACAAGATATTCCTTCATAAGACAAGCAGTTCAACAGACATGAGTTTTTAAAACGAAGAGCAAACATTTAGGAAACAAAAACCTGTGTTTGGGAGGAGGGAGGTCCCCAAATAGTTTAATGAGGACTGAACATGCTTACTGAATGCTTCTTGACTGAATGAGCAAGAAATGGAAGCCAGAGGCATATAGCATCTTGAAGAAAGGCATGGCTCTCCTCAGTAGAAGAATGGAGTGCAGTCAGTGTGGTACGGTTAATAAGGTACTAGATTAGAAAGAGACTTCGGTTCTTTCTACCTCAACTACACAAGCCAAGTGGAAGACTTTGGGACAGCTTAAAAGGCTATACTAGATGTAAGTAGAGGAAAAGCGTCTTCTACCAGAGTGTTTCCAATATGATGCTTTGCAGGTGGTTTGGGATACTGAGTTGTCCAGGACTTGAACCTATCTAGAAGATGCTATGTTGGGGATGGTTACTTATCATGAAAACTTCCATAATTCTGGAGAACCTGACTTTTATTCACAAACACTTTGACATTTAGGTCCTGTGAAGTTAGCTATGAAATCAAAATCCTTGTGGCTATTATATGTAATTCATAGAACATTTTTCAAAATTAATTAAGCTAAAGACAATTGGAAATAACTGTAAATTTTTGCAGTGAATTTTTTTAAAAAACAACTTTGTTACAATGACCCAACTAGTAGGATTACCAGACCTAAACCAGGTAAAGCTATATAATATGGTTATCTAATGACTGGAAAGTGATACAGACAATTCTGCCTCTTTGTTGCCATCTTGTGATTTTCAGATATTTGCTGCCAATATTTGGTAGACTTATTAAACAGAAATTGTACAAAGAGGGAGATATTGTAGGACTCACAATGTGTCCAAAGCCAGGATTTTGCAAGTGCATTAATACCAGTGTAGAGGAAGGTGTTCTCTGAAACAATTTCCAATCCTAAAATAGCACTCTAAAGCAATATTTCTCAACCTTTTGTGAATGCATAATTAGAGTGAATCCTTAGCACAGTCTTAATTCCAGAATGTTCTGTATTGTATTATTTATAGCCCCAGGTCAGGATTTTCACTCTTATCCTGCTCCATCTCACGAGAAAAAGTATTGTTTACCTGTTATTTAGTACTGAGTTGTTTAAAATCTACCCACTATTAATTAAAATATTTATTTGCCATTTCCTCTACATCTGCCAGTATAGTTTGGCATTATTAATAACCATTATATTTGCTTCAATTGTCCTAAAGTCAATTTTGAATTATAGTGGAGAGTGCTATTGTACAACTAGAGAAAATTAAGAGATAGGATGAGTAAAAACCAGTAAGATTCCCCCCCCCCAAAAAAGAACTATGGGGAACAGGAACTAACTACGTAATTCCTGTAATTCATCAATAAAGATAATCCACACTGAAGCAGAACAAAATTAGAAATAGAAGCTGAACGGAAGAAGCTTAAAGTTGCTCTAGACTTTGGGAAAAATGACACTTATTTATGAGTAAATATTAGAGAAATTGCTATCTATATCTGTTTTATTCTACTTTGCTCTCCTTTTCCTGTTTATTGTGGAAAGCTATTCCTCAACAATTTTGAGGAGCTTCATGCGCCTCACAGCATCTTCTTTATTCATTTTAAAATTATCATGACCTGTGGCGCTGGGATTTTCACCATGCTCAGCTCTCTCTTTCTGTCTTCCTCCTTCCTATTATTACATTTCAAATTCGGCAATCCCTTCCCCCACCCCCAAAGTATTTAAATCAGTTTATTCACTATTATCTGATTTTTATTTCAGCTTATTTTAAGAAGATACATTCATTATTGATGCTTTTGGATTTTTGTTAAGCTACTAAAAAGTTTCCTTCAATTATTTAAAGACACACTAGTACACACACATTTTCTGAATAGTTTTTATCCCAGAGCTATAATTGCACTCAACAATGAACTAAAGGGCCACTATCAGTGAGCTGTTGGACAGCATTACTTGGTCTGTTGTGTGGATGTTTGGGTGGTTTAGAGGTGGAGAATTGTGGTGGGTGGGAGTGTGTTTGGGGATCGTTATGTGTGTTGGACCTGGTCTTTGGGTGTTAAGTGAATTTCGTTGTATGGGTATACTGTGTATTCACGTACAATGACAATAAAGTTGTTGTTATGATTATGATTATTGACAGTATACACAGCAAACGAGATGACCATGCTGGATTTCGTATCCCAAATCACTAGTTGAACGCTTCCCAAGCATTTAGGACTGCGTGATGTATCGGCGGATTATGTGAGCAGATCCCAGTAAGGTGGCCTTCTGCAGCTGACCAATGGTGATCTTGTCAGCGCCAATTGTTTTTAAGTGCTTGCCTAGGTCTTTAGGAACAGCACCCAGTTGTTGTTATTATTATTATTGGTTAATCTTTAGTGAGATTCACAGCCTTTGAGGCTGGTTAATAGGTCAGCAGCTCGAGTCCTAACCAAGGACCTAGGAACTGTTAAGGTATTGTCGGAGGATGTAACCACCTTGGAGTAAGGTGGTTTTTTGTAGAGTAGTAATAGTAGTAGTAGTTATTATTGTTGTTGTTGTTGTTGTTGTTGTTGTTGTAGCAATTCTTCCGGTACTGTAAAATTTAAGTCCTGAAGCAGAATAGCAGAATGAAATATATTATGAATCCATACAATAATTAAGATAGCATGCATAAGGGTGCAGACACTTCTAGTTTCAATATTGCTCCAACTTTTGCAGAATAAATTTGACCTTTTTTGTCTGTGTGCCCTTGCCTCGATCTCAGCTGAAACCCTGCAGCTGTAGCCTCAGCCCAACTGTACTTCAAGTGTGTGCCCCTATGGTGCTGTCCTATTTATGGAAATTTCTAACGACTTCAGTTCAGACTGTGGCTCAGATGAGCAAAATGTAAAATGAACTTCATGTCTCATTCGAGTCTCCATTTGTTCATATCCAAAACCGCAACACAATTTTGCATGATTATCACATAGTTAGTGTCAGGAGGCAGAAGCTCAGAGAACAGAAATATAGTGGGACAGGACCACAGGAAGATTAACAAAACTGGGCAATAATGTTTAAGCAATATTACACAGCAATATTACTATTTGATTATCTAATAATCACTTTTGGAGGTTCAATAATTAAAAAGACGGCAGATATTTTCTCTGAGGTGCTTTTGAGTTGGTGATTATATAACTTCTTGATGTGGTCCATAGCCCTACCTGCAGTAGAGAATGTTAACTTCGCTACATCCACTTGAGATCTATAGCCAACTAACAGTTTGTTCACTCAGCAAAATCATATAGAAATATTTTTACATAACTGCTTTTACAAGATTTTTCTGATAACATCATACCAGTGCTGCTTTTTTATCATTTACTTTTATTTATTTATTTTTTAAAATTATACACAGCTCAAGTCTAGTAACAATAAAAACATTTATATTGCTTGGATAGTCTTCAGTACCAGAGTTCTCAAACATTGGGTGCCATGATGCTCTAAAATAATAAATGATGAGATCCCTGCCCAAATTAAATAGCAATGCTGCTTTCTAGCAGAGTAAACTTTAAATGAGCTTTGATGGGACTCCTACTTTTCCTGGATAAACCACATGCTGGCTTGTCTGGCCAGAGTAAGACATGGTCTGATAGCAAATTAGATGAATATATGAAAGCAAAATATGTCACTCAAAACTGGGTCACTTTCAGAATTTGCTCCTGGCTATGACTATCCTTCACTAATCTTTGCACTCAAAGCACTAGTTTTTTACAGCAGGCTCAATCTACTCCTAATCTGGCTAATATTTATTCTTACTACCTCTATTCTATGTCTTGCCACCTCTGTTCTTTCACAGGTGGTTTTCCTTGGGCTTCTTACTGAAGAGTGTCATGCTGGAACAACCTGCATATTCATTCCAGGTAGACTGAGCATTGTGACTCTTAATTCGCTCTTCAGCTTCCTCACATTGAGCAAGGTTTGAATGGAAAGTGAATTTTAATTTACTTGAATAAGGTACACCATTCCAAGCAATTTGATATCCAATTGCATTAGAGTTAGGGATAATAAATGATGGGTAAAGGTAAAGGTTCCCCTTGCACATATGTGCTAGTCGTTCCTGACTCTAGGGGGCGGTGCTCATCTCTGTTTCAAAGCCGAAGAGCCAGCGCTGTCCGAAGACGTCTCTGTGTCATGTGGCCAGCATGACTAAACGCCAAAGGTGCACAGAATGCTGTTACTGTCCCACCAAAGGTGGTCCCTATTTTTTCTACTTGCATTTTTTTACGTGCTTTCGAACTGCTAGGTTGGCAGAAGCTAGGACAAGTAACGGGAGCTCACCCTGTTACGCGGCATTAGAGATTCGAACCACTGAACTGCCAACCTTTCGATCGACAAGCTCAGCGTCTTAACCACTGAGCCACCACGTCTCTTTTTGGGTAGTCCTATTCAATGGACTACCTATTCTACCTATAGTCCTAATGATGGGTAGTCCTATTCAAATTTAAGATACAGGATTGTCATGATTTCAAGCTATAGTCGATTTTTATGATGTTTCTCTCTGTGGTGTCTTTACCTGGAGTGTTTTGAAATCGTAATTCAACAAGATGATATTTATTTTCTATTTCTTATGATTAAGATGAAAGCAGTTGATTTGAGTTTCCAGCAGTAATTACCAATAGAAGCTTTGACATATTCTAAGCTTTAAAGTATTACAGTATATTTTAAGTGCATTTTGTTGACAATCACTCTTAGCTAGTAATATTGGGAAAGGTTTCCCAATATTTCCATTCAAACCTTGCTCAATTTAACAAGCTGATTAGGAAGGACGTGGATAAATAGACCGGTGGATAGGTAGATGGCTAGATGGATGAATAGATAGATGCCCTTGAATCAAATTCAACTCCTGCTGATAATATGGACACTTCCATGTATTTCTTTGGTAAACAGTATAATAATGGCTTGGCCTTGTCTTCTGGACTATTTTTTCACTTCCTAGTTTAGCCTAAAGCTCTGGAATTCCCTGGTGGTTCTCATCCAAGTACTAAATAAGCAATTCAGTTTTTATCAAGGAAGAAAGCCAGAATTTATTTTGTTACTTCAAAGACTTTTCAATAGTTTTTGTAATGCAAGAATGTTGTACCCTAGAAGGTCATAGCCAAATGAAGCAGTGATGCACGTCAGTCCTTGATGTAGTCCTAAAAATAATTTTGAATGCTCAAATTACAATTCTCTGGCTGGGGCACAGAGGGAGTTATATTATCAAAAATGTAATGAGTTTAATGTATGTCATATATATATATATATATATATATATATATATATATATATATATATA
>WNWU01000043.1:8495599-8529619 GCA_012654045.1 Ptyas mucosa | reverse complement strand
TATATATATATATATATATATATATATATATATATATATATATATATGTAACATATATATTGAAGTGTCTCCATTGACTACATCAACTCTGAAATAACACTTGAATGTAATAGACAACTCACTCCAGTCTTAATGATTAATTCTGAAGTCTAGCATGCAGTATTTCCAGACACAGGTATGTATTTGTATTTGGTGTACCAAAACCAGGATATGAGAGAGTGGAAGAGGGAGAGGGAGGGGTAGGAGAGAGAAAGAGAGTGGGAGGGGGGAAGAGGGAGGGAGGGAGAGAATTATCCCATATTATTCAACGTTCTTAAGCTTTTGCAAACTTAATTTCTGAAACATCTTGCTTGTAATTCACAGAGGATTTTATTGATGGAAAACATCAAGCTGGAAATGCATGTTTTAACTAGTTTGGGTTCCAGCTTGATTTTCATTATGCATATTTGACCACAGAATATTTTAAGAAATCAGACTGAGTGATATTGCTAAACGTTTTTTCATTAATTTGGACAGAACTCAGAATGAGATATTTGGATCCAAACTGTACTTAAAAAAAAAAAACCTGAAGTCCTATATGCAGATGTTCCTAACTAATGCTGCTTCCTAAGATGTGGAACAGAAGCTGCAAATATTAAAGGAGGAAAAGAATATATAAAGACTTTATAGTCTTTAAAGGTTCGTAACAATATTGCATCTGAATGTTCCAAGTGCTGGACTGCCAGGTTTTATAGTTTTACAGCTAGCTATTTATTTTTCTAAACCCTTTAATAGTCTCCTTCATAGAGTGTACAGTTGGCTGTTAGATTCCGTAACATATGTTCGAAATGTCTTGTTAGAATACTACAATGTGGCACATAATGGCATCCTGTTTCTCTGAATCTGAAATCAGCAATGAATATGGGAAAATACCTTATTTTTTAGTGCAACAATTTCTTGCAAATTGCAAGAGAAGATTGCAAAGGGATGGATGCCAGGCTGTTTCATGAAACAGGACTGTTGGGTGTTTCTGTCTTCTTGTTACTATCATTAAATATTTTGGACAGTGTGAATATTCACTGGGGATACCACATTCTCTGACTAAATGAATGGCTGTTTTGCTAATCATATTAATGTGCGTCCCTCCAGTCCTTCAATTGGAATGAAAAGTTAGTTTGCACTATGCTGAGGACAGAGTTTTAATCTGCTTTAGTAACAAAGCTTGTGGGTGGTCCTCTTCTTATATCTTTGCTGTGGAAAAAATTAATGGCAGTGATTAGTAGATTTTCTGGCTTTGTCTGCCCTTCCATCCAAAGTAAGGACTACCTACCAAGTGGCCTTCTTAAACTGTGGTAAAGTAGGCTTTGTTGAGCAATGAGCATGGGCAACCAGCTGCAATAGAGGTTTTACTCACCTTTCAAACTTGAATGACAGGATGCTGGTTGGAGATGCTTCAACCTAGTGACTTACCACTCAGGCTACTTATGAACCTAGGTCTACCAACCTTCTAGTCTGTCTGTGAAGGTTTAGGGAGGATCTCTTCTGGGTATCTTTCTGCATGCCAAGGACTCAGTGCTTATTTGTCTCATAGCTCCTTGGGAAATAGCCTTTCCTTCTCATAATTCAGTGCCAGATTCTAGCACTAAAATCAGTGCACTAATTTGAGACAAGGCAAGCAATGTATCTTTTTCTCAGTTACACTGATGGGCACCTTTTTAATTGAAATGTATTTGAATAAAAGTAACTTGGGTTGGTAGCTGGGCTGTTGGTCTGAGCTCCGAGATTGACAATTTGGTTGCAAATGTTTTATCACCATTCGAGGAAACATCATCAGTGCGCTTTGAATTGTGCTCATCTGTCAGAGCACTGGTCTTTAAATACCTTTTTATATGATGAAATTTAGTATGGATGTTATTTGTTCGGCTTTTTCTGAGTCATGGTCTGACTTCGGACTGTTTGATTGGCTGGCCATTGTTACTGAGGTCACGTACACCAAGAATTCTGTTGAAAAAAAAATACAGAAAATACTATTTTTAAATGGACTTTTGGGAGATACGGATGAGTAGGTATGTAGAGTTTGTGAGAGCTTTTGAGTCTTTATTATTTTAGAACTTGAACAGCTAAGAATGAATTTAGGCTGATCTACACAGAGCTGGGGATTAGGCAAAGGAGATATCATGAAGATGTGGCCTCTAAATATGTATAGTGAGATATCTCCAAGGTTAGAACATGTGGAAAAGCTCTAAGAATATATTTCACACAGCAGAATCACCACTGCAGAGATAAAAATGGTAGATTTAGTTTTAAACATAAGATAAATGGCCAGACCAGTTTCAGTATTAGTAGGTAAGGCTGGAAAAGGATAGTTTCTGCAATCCTGATTATAACTGCGTATCTAAAACCAATTTTAAAATAAATGACTTGTCCTATAACAAACATAGGAACATTAATTTAGCTTAAGTTATTTTGTGAAGTTTAATTTTAGTTTCTTACAAAGACAGTATGGAGTGAAATCTCTGATCTGTATGCACAAAATACACCATTTATTTAGAAAAGAAATGGATGTGGTAAAAAAAATAGTTGCAATTTCTACGCGGATGACTAATAACAACAGGCCTGCTGTCTTAGGAGGCACTTTATAAATAGATGATGTTTTTTCATTTTGAAGAACACCAACCTCTTCAAAGACGTACAGCATAACTGCAAAAATGCACTATTACTAACAGAAGGTAGCGCTCAAGATTTACTCATTTGAGCAAGGTAGGTAATGACAGGCAGGCTAAGACAGCAAGGAGGAGGAACTGCAGGTCTTGAGAATGTAAGAAGAAATATCCTTCTGAGTTCAGTTCCAAGTGGGGAAAAAGACACTGGAAACATGGAGACTGCTTGGAAAGATGGTTTAATGGTGGACAGGATCACATGGAACAGAAAAGGGGTGAGACACAGTGAGTCTCCCGGTTTTATGCCCTCTCTGGCTTTGAACTTCTTGGGGCCCAGAAAGAGTATCCTGATTGGTTGTCAGACTCCCGGGGGTGGGGTTCTTACTAGCCTTGCTGGATGATGTAATCTTCCCAGGTGCCATGTGGTGAGTTTCTGTTGCTAGATGGGTCCTATTGTGTTGCAGATGATGGTTCATTGACAAAAATTGAGTTTCTGACTCTGGCCCATTGACAAAGGGTCGGGGCAGGAAGATGGAAGTTGCTTTGTCTTTAAAACATGCTTCTCCATTTCTCATCCAGGGAAACATAATATTCTGCCTTTTTAATATTTCCTAAAATATTTCATTCTTCTAGGAAAGGGGTGGGTGCTAATTCCCTACAAGAACATCAAGTAGTACCTACCTGAAATATGGGCCTTTACAAGTGTTAAACTCAGTCTTTTTTAATGAGCAGGCAATTTGTTCCCTATTGAATCAAGAGCAAGCAGGACTTGTCTGAACTACAATAATAAGCCACCATGTTCATAGATAGGGGAACAAACAGTTCAAAGCTTGTGTAGCTAAGATATATAGGTTCCCAATTTAGTTGGCCTATTGTATGCACATATCTACTCCCATTTACTGTATATTTATTTATATATCATATTTAGAAACTGCCCTTCTTCCTCCTGGAGTGATTCTAGAGAGTTTTCATATGTGTTCAATGCTTCTAAATCACATGTGCTTCTAAATCACCCGTACTTATGTGTTTTAGAACCCATAATCATTCTTTAATGCAACTGGAACAGCTTGGTGTCTTATATCAAAGTGGTCTGTCATCTCGCTCCTCATTATGTAACAGCTTTCTTATTGTAAAGAGAGTAATAGGATAGGTTGCTGGCAGCACCCTGTTCTGGGAGTTTTGCAGTGTAATTATAGAATTGCTCTGAATTTGCTTATTGCAAGGATGCTGCCCGTAAATACTAATGGATTACTTTTTATTCATTTAGCTAATGTTTTTGAAAGATGTTGAAAAACAAAAAGATCATCTCTCTGTGTTGTTGTTTTTTTTAATTTATTTTCACCTTTTTGTCTCCTTTGAAGTCCCCCAGAGTATCATCACTTTGTTTACCACAAATTAAACCTTTGCTGATTGTTTACCAGGCTGAAGACCCCTTGTGCATTACACCACACTCCCCTCTTTTTTGTAATCACAACCTGAGATTCGTCTGCAAGAGGCCCTAATCTGCATGAGAATTATACAATTAACTTTTGATTAACCACCTAGTTCTTTTGGAAACCACAGTGTATAGGATACTCTGCATTTAAATAATTTCCCTTAAATTAGGAGCAGGCCTTTCATTAAGCTGGTGAGTTTGACTAAACAACAACATTTGGTGATAATCAGGGTCAAAACAATAGGCTAGGCTAGAATGTCATCTTTAAATATAACAGCTGAGATAAAGGCACCCAGATTGTGCCTTATCAAAACACACACAAAAATCAAAGCTGTCTCTTGTCTGTGGCAAAATATTAGGTTTTGGTGATCTGGGCCACCATTGTTTGGGTCTATAAGTGCTTCTAGATTTGCATTCAGAGAGCCAATTCTGACACACGTTACATCACGTAGGTACTTATCTTGGAGTCTGACAATAATTATCAGGAAGAATATGCTCAGAATGACTTTTTTGTGATTTTTATGCATCCCCAACACAAGGAAGGGGAGATAACAGTATTATGAAAAAGGGAAGAGTCTCAAAAGACCCTCCCTGGAGCTGCGTTCTTCGATTAAATTTGCTATGCCACTCTGGTGTGCTGAACAAGTGGAAAGAAAGACGAGGCGCCTTTTCTATAGGGCAATAATAGTCTTGAACACAGTCCTTACCAAAAGATAAGATCCATTGTCGAAACAAACAAAAGGAGCAGTATTAAACACCACTCCAAGAATATATATTAGGAAAGTTCTGAGGCTTTTTCTTTTTCCCTTTCTTTTTCAAACCTTGAACCTGATTCTCTCAAGCGCTCCCATTTTTAACCGGCATTCCTGCAAGACGGGCATTGAAAAATGTATCTTGTTTTAAAAAGCATCATCTCTTTTTATCATGATATCGTCATAAGAGGTGAGTTAGTTAAAAACAAAAGAGAGCGTATATACATTTAAAAAGATGGCGAAAAGGCAATAAAAATTAAATTCATTTTCCCTAATGATTGTTTGAGAACTGAGATATTTTCCCCCTCTAAAGCAGGGGTGTCAAACTGGCTGTCTGCAGGCCGGATGCGTCATGCGACGGCCACACCCACCCCAGCTCCACGAAAGAAAAAAACATCACAATACATCAAGTGACGGCAACGTGACATCGCAAATTTGACACCTGTGCTCTAAAGCCAAGTTAGCTTCCGAGAAAGGGACATTCGGAAACCACACAGTGGGCAAAATCAAATAGTTCCTCTTCCTATATTCATGGTTAATGCTGCTATAGTAGAATTTTTTTTAAAATGTATTTCCTGTCTAATCATTATAAAAAGAGTTAGTGAAAAATGGGTTGATGAAGAATAAATGTAACTTCTTGGCTATATATGATATAGTATTTTGAACCAACATGTTTATTATTTGCTTAAAATACGTACACAGTGTAGAAGTGTATAATTAAATGCAAGAAGAAAACAGCGTAGCCCAGTTATTAGTATTTCAGCTGTGCTGTCATAAAGTCATCATCTGAATGTAAACATTAATAAAATAAACACATCATTAATGTGCAAAAAAACTGTAGGAAAGTTGATAGTTTCTAGGAGCAAAATGTTGTAGAGGAAACTTTTTGAAACCTTGTCATTGCATTTGTCAAACCATTCCTTTTATTAGAATTGCTCACATAATGTATATACACATATTTTTATGAATGGGTCATTTCTCCCTTCTGACCTTCATATAATGAATAACTGCCCAAGTCCTTGCAGGAAGCAATCAGCTCCATGGAAGAGTAAGTGAGATGACACATATTCACATACCTGGTAAATACTTACAATGCACATGTTCAAAATGTTTGTGAGGGCTATGAGTATATAGGAGATGCCTACAACAGAATATCCTAGCACTGTGATGGCGAACTTATGGCACGCATGCCACAGGTGGCACTCAGAGTCATATCCGTGGGCACACGGGCATTGCCCTAGCTCAGCTCCAGTGCACATGCATCTGCCGGACAGCTGATTTTCGGGCCTTCCGGGCCCACAGGAAGTCGGGAACTGGGCCATTTCCAACCTTTGGAGGGCTTCTGGCTCCTAGTAAGGCTCTGGAGCCTGGGGAGGGTGAAAAACGGCCTACCTGGTCCACCGTGCCATCACATACCAAAAGCAGGGGGAGTGGGGGGTCGCATGCACAGGGGCCGGGGCACATAGAATTATGGGTGTTGGCACGCACATGCACAAAAACACATTCCCCCTGCTTTTGGCACTCGATGGCAAAAAGGTTAGCCATCATTGTCGTAGCATAACTGTTCATAATGCATTAATATCCACGTAACTGTCAAGGAAAAGTGACTTCTGATAAGTATGTAGAGATCATCATGTAGTTTTCTTAGGAACAGTATAGAAGCGATGTGTATTGTTTTCTATCAAGATATTTGTGGACTTTGCAGCGGAGGTCATAGCTGTAGCATTTTGTGTGGTCTTTCATCACTTGATGGCATGGATGGGTTCTACTTACCTTTATTACCGGTTCGCAACGGGGCCGCGCGCGCACACTTGCTTCGCTCGCGCACAAGTGCAGAAGCTTCTGCGCATGCGCAGAAGCATTTTTATGATGTCAGGGTCAGTGGGCGGAGCCTCCCACCAGTTTTACTACGGTTTTATAGAACCGGTGCAAACCAGTGCGAACCGGGGGCAACCCACCACTGCTTGATGGTGATTCAGGCTTAAATCATGAGTGTCTTATTAAAAATAAGCTCAGTTAAATATGGATTCCTATTGTTTATTTTTAAGACTGTTAGGAATGTCTACCTGAGCCTTTACATATACCGCACGAAGTAAAAATTTCATATCTAATGCAATCAAATATGCCTCTAAAATGATAGTTTTTATGAACTGGGACCCACTTCTAAATATTCATGCACTTACATATGATTGTTTTATTTTTCAACAAGTGCATTAAATCCCAGAGAAATGTTGTTTTGCATTTTCAAAATCAATTGTTCAACTTTTTTGTCATCAGTTCACATATAAGGAGTAAAGGGTAAAGCCTATGTACCTTAGCAAAGTCCATTCCCAGCTAAGTCCTGATAAATGCTCAAGCATTCCTTGACTAGGTTGGTAGAAATATCTGGAATTTTGAGGTACCGGTATGTCTGCAGGGACATCATTTAATCCAGTCTGGTATTGTTTGTGGCACAGACACACCACATTACTTTTCCAGAGGGAAAATGTCATGGGGTGAAAAGAAAAATACCTAGCCTGTTAACCAAGATACAAGGCAGAATGGGGGTTTTGCTCCAAGCCCCAAAGCTTATTCTTTGGACCGTCTATTTAGGTGACAAACTGCCACTATTCTGAGATAACCTGGAAAAAATTTATGGCAGAAAAAAATCAAGCCATATATTTGCTTTCACGAAATCCATCTATTCACAGAAAATAAAGGGAAACAGAACTGGCAGACACCAGGGGAAGCTGTAGAAACCTTCCTGAGTCCACTATTGCTTGATAGTCAATTAGCATTAGGCTACCTTTTGTTTGAAAAACTGGCTTGGAATATAAGGGCCAAAAAGGACAGGCCACAGGAGACCCATGATTGGATTTCTTAATTTTTTCTCTGTGTAAACCAGCTGAGAGTATTTTTGATTTAATGGGAAAAGTGGTGCTGTGGATTGCTATTAAACTGCTAAAAGATTTCTAGATTTTTTAAAAAAAACATTGTATTTGTTGCTCTACAAGAGATACTTTTGCAAATCTGGAGTTTCTTATGTATTTATTCACCTCAGTTATAAATAATTAAGGTGACCAACTTTTTTACAATGAGAAGGAGGACACATGTGTGTGTGCCGTGTCGTGTTTCAGTAAGAAGTAAACAAAGCCACTTGTACGCCGCGCATTCTTGCGCGTGGCATACTCTTTCAAAACAATTCTCCTGTGCGGAGCGCATGAGTCTCATAATCACGTCTCACCGCACTATACTGAGCCTTGATGAATCATCATGTCAAATACAAATACGTCACATCACATACAACGGATCGGATTGGCATTGATCGAATACGGAGATTTACAGATTAGTCTTCAAATATAGAAAAGGAGGACATGTAGGAGGACGCTTTTCGAGAGAAGACAGAACTTATAAAAGAAGGACTGTCCTCCCTAAAGGAGGACAATTGATCACCTTAAAAAAATCAAATCAAAATAATCAAATCATAATCATATGACTAGGTTTCTTCTACATGTAAAAGCATACCTCTGCCCCAATACCTAAATATATCTGCTACAACCAAGGGTGTCCAAATAATCCAAGTTTAATCCTGAATATGTGTTGTATTTGTTGCTCGACATTTCAGCTATTTCTAACCAATCTGGCTAAATTCTGATTTCTTGTTAGGTTGCTCTAGTTGACAAGGATTTCACTATCAAAGTATGTCCCAATTCCACTGTTTTGGGTTTTTCTCAACCATGTCCCATTGCTTTCAGCTTATGGATGTAAAACAGGTGAATACTTTGCATAGAATATATTTATTGCTTCTCAAACTTCCAGCAATAAGGTTTTCTTTCCAGCCTCTGAAGGCCAGATTTGGTTTGCTTTGCTCTCTCTTTCTTTTGCCGTGTGTCAGATATTCTAGCCAACGTCCTGGATTGGTTCTTCCTCCATCTCTCTTTTTCTGAATCACTGCTGTCAACATCATACTTTATTGCTGTCCTTAACAACACACAAGTGGCTCCTTTTGGAAATGATGAGAGTAAAACTCCGTGGATCAGCTAGTAGGGATGCTGAGACAGCACCATTGGCAGCATCCTTGCTGGATGACTGAATGAATCACCTATGAGACATGTTAAATAAGTGCCCATTGGCCTGGGGCCGAGCATCCCTTGTCTACTCTCAAATTCCTCTTTATCTGAATATGAAATACTCTGCCAAATCTCAATTAGATTGTCAGTTGTGCAATTGGCTCTAGTTAGCATATTGGAAAACCATATCAAAGAACACTATTGAACAAGAGTTCTTAACTAATATGTTCAGGGGACTACAAAAGCTTTTCTACATGTGTGCAGGACCAATAAGCAGAGAATAATATCCCCTCATAAAGCATTACAAGCAAAATATTCAAGGAGGAATTCTATAAATTGGAGTCTTACTCATGCCATTTGTTTTATAAAGAGAATTTGCTAAACATTTAATATTGCTTTTCTTCCCCCAAATTACTTATTTATTGGGAAAGAAGAAAGTAGCAATAGATTACTGAGTATTATTTGTTTAACACTAGCAGCCATCTAACTTATACTACTGATATGAAATTAGCAGAAAATGAAAGGATCATTAGCAGAAAAGAAAGAATCATATTTGGTCTGAGCATAGTTATTTATTGTTTTGGTAAATCCTGCAAGCTGATCTAGAAAAGAGCACGCCAGTTATTGTAAATGGAATTGAATAATATTCATGGAAAATGAATGCAATAGATGCTGTAGATGATAATACCGATCTATGTCCCAATGAGAAAAGGAAATAGGAAGATGCTTTAAAGTATCACAAACCACCGATTCCTTGTGAGTTCTAGTTAGAAACCTTTAATTGACTGATCCATAACGTACTATTTTCTATTTTCAGCATTAAAAACAGTGTGATGGATTCTCTCTACTCTTTATATGGGAACTACTGATTAAAAAGTTGAACAATTGATTTTGAAAATGCAAAATAGTATTTCTCTGTGATTTAATGCACTTGTTGAAGAATGCAACAGTTCATGAACCTCAGGTCCTTCCATAAAGTGGCATGGCTAAGAAACAGCAGGGAAGATTTGTGTTAACTTAGTGTTGATTTGCAAGGTTCATTAGGGTATAATTAACCATGGAGCCAACAACAAATAATGGTGATATTTTGTTATTAGTTGCACTCAGATAATCTTTCCATCTCATTTACAGAGTTTATCTGTCTTAGATGCATTTCTGGAGACAGGGAAAGTAAGAAAACATTTTTATATGTTACCTAAATATTGGCAATGTTAGTATTTTTATATGTTATCTAAATATTGGCAATGTTAGTATCAGCTGACTAAACAGCTGATCAGCTGTTTAGTGTGGAAATATAGCCAAAAGTCACCATCTGTGGGTGACATACCTGGAGAAAGACATTAGTAGATGATCTCAATTCACAGATAGGTAAAACAAGGAATCACAGATACTCCTGAAAATACATCATATAATGGACAGTAGAATGTAACTTATGTTTAATCATATGTAGGACATTTGAATCTTTTCTTAAAAAGAAAAGGTATTCCAGGTAGTGATTATTTTTCACATATTCATACTTATCTCATTGATTTGCATTAAGTAGAGACCAGGACCAATGTACAGGCCTGATGTTTATATGAGTTAATAATGCATGAATAGGAGTTTTGTGCTAACTTTCTCACTGTACATATTAAGAATAAATACGGTAATATACTGTTTGCATACAGTATCATATTTTAGATTTGTCTTCTACAAAAACTTCCTTTTACAACCCTGTAATCCCTTTAGAATTGTCTTCTACACCAATAAATAAAACACAAAGAAGCCCTTCAGTCAAACTCCACTCCTAATGACTACATGCTTATATCAGTGGTGGGATTCAAATTTGTTTACTACTGGTTCTGTGGGCGTGGCTTGGTGGGTGTGGCATGGCTTGGTGGGCATGGCTTGTGTTAGATCAGGCGCAGGAAAAAAGACAAGACCAGCGGGGTCTGTTCAACAAGTTTTATTCAGCTCTTAACTAAGTCAGAACAGACGAACGGCTGTGCTGCCGGAGCCCTTTTTATAGCGCTCCGGCAGACCAGCCGTCCAATGACAGCGGTTTAACTTTCCCGCCCGGAGGATTAACCAATCCCCGGCCGGATGTCCTTATAAGGACATAACACTCCTCCCCCCCTAGATGAAACATGGTTCAGCTCGTGCCAATCAACAAACGTAGTCACGCAGGTAGGCGGGACGTCTGGAAGCCCTGCTCGACCTGCGCAGTTCATTCTGTTCCCCGTCGTCCGTCTGGAAGGTGGCTGCTCCGGTGTCCTCCGACCCTCGCCCCTGGGATGCCTGCCGCTGGGTCGTTGAAGGTGCCGGCCCTGTCCGTGCGCCTCCGGCCTTGCTGCTGGGCTGCGAAGTGGTCGTTGCAGGTACCGGCTCCGGTGTGCCGCCTCCCGACCCGCTGTTGGAATATATCTGCTGGTCCGGTTGGTCTCTTCCCTGTCCTGGGTGCCGATCGTCGTGGGCCGGTAAGTCCCTTGGGTTATTTGTATTTTTTGCAAATTGTCCGTATCTTTTAGACTTGTGCTGGCCGACCCTGTCTGGGTGGTGCAGGTCGACCTGGTCGGGTCGTTGTTGCTTGGGACGGGGGTCAGCTGGACGGAAGATTTCAGACGGGCGGTGTAGTTCTTGCATGCAGGGGTGTCGTAGGCCTCCCTCACCGGGTCGTTGTTGGCCCTCTCGGTTGGGCATGTCCCGGTCTACTGGCGTTCCCTGGAGTTCCCTGCCGTCGGGGTGGCGTTGGGCCGCCTTGCCGGGGAGGCGTGAGTTTTCGTTGCCGTGGAGTCCCCTGTCTACTCGGCAGTTGCAGTACGGTAGCTGGTCTGCTGGCTGGCCGGTCATGTTGGGGTGGTACGGCCCTTCCTCGACTGGGTGTTGCAGGGCTACCTCACAAGGGTGGTGTTGTCCTGCCCTGCCCGGGTGGCGTTGCCCTACCTCGACGGGGTGGTTTTGGCCTGCCCTGTAGGGGTGTTGTTGTCCTACCTCGTCGGGGTGGTTTTGGCCTGCCTTGTAGGGGTGTTGTTGTCCTACCTCGTCAGGGTGGTTTTCGCCATCCCCTTCCCACCGCTTCCGGAGTTGGTCGATGTGACGTCTACAGACCACTCCATCTTGCAGTTCAATGGTGTAGGACTTCGGGCCGGTTGTGCTCTCGATTCTCCCTTTAAGCCATTTCGGCAGGCCGTGGAAATTAAGCGTGAAAACCGGATCTCCTGCAGCGAAGGCTCGGAGGGGGCGGCTCGCGGTTGCGGTGACCTCGGAGTGGTACAGGGGGTGAAGTCGGTCCAGGGGTGACCTCAGCTTCCTGCCCATCAGCATTTCGGCCGGGCTCTTTCTAGTGGTGGCATGTGGCGTAATATGCTGTATCAAGAGGAAGTTGTCGATCTTCTCTTGCCAATCGCCCGGTCCCATCCTGGCAAGGGCCTCTTTAGTGAACCTCACCATCCTCTCAGCTTGTCCGTTGCCAGCCGGTCTGTAGGGGGCAGAGAGGGCATGGCGAATGCCCAAACTGGCCAGGAACTCCTCCATTGGTTTCGAGGTCAGCTGCGGGCCGTTGTCGGAAACAAGGATGTCCGGCAGCCCGTGGGTAGCGAATAGACGCCGGAGGGCTCTGATGGTGACTTCAGTAGTGATGGATGCCAGGGGAATGACCTCAAGCCACTTGGAAAATGCGTCCACCACTATTAACAGGAACTTCCCTTGCATCGGGCCCGCAAAGTCTATATGTATTCGCGCCCACGGGTTGCTTGGTGTTTCCCATTCAGCAATAGGCGTTTGCGGAGGGGCGGGGCGGACTTCTTGGCACGGATCACATCTGGAGACCCAGTTCTCAATGTCTTTGTCCAGTGATGGCCACCAGACGTAGCTCCGTGCCAGTCCCTTCATGCGCACGATGCCAGGGTGCCCCTTGTGCAAAGTCTCCAATGTCTTTAGGCGCAAAGCCTGGGGAACCACAACCCTGTCACCCCACAGTAGGCAGCCCTTCATGGTTGACAGTTCCTGCTGCCTCTTTGCAAACGGCTTGAAGTCGTCGGTCAACGGTCCCGCAGGCCAGCCGCGCAGCACCCAAGACATCACTTGCTTCAAAGTCCGGTCTTTCTGGGTTAGTGCCGCGACGTCTGCGGATGTGACTGGGCAAGCCAGGTCGCCATCGATGTGATGCAGTCCCAGGGTGGGGGCAGGGTCCTCTACTAAGTCCTTTGACGGGCATCTGCTCAAGGCGTCAGCGTTGCTGATGTTACTGCCCGGCCTGTGGCAAAGTTCGTAAGAGTACCCGGCCAAAAAAATTGCCCAGCGTGTCATCCTGGGCGATGAATAGTTAGGTGTGGGCTTGCTTCCTGACAGAAGGCCCAGCAGGGGCTTGTGGTCTGTGATGACCGTGAACCTCCGTCCATATAAATACTCATGGAAGCGCTTGACGCCCGCAACGATGGCCAGGGCCTCTTTGTCCAGCTGGCTGTAATTTCTCTCGGCGCTGGACAGCGTCTTTGAGAAATAGGCGATGGGTGCTTCCTTCCCGTCCGGGAATTGATGACTGAGGACTGCTCCGATGCCGTAGGGGGATGCGTCGCACGTCAATAGCAGGGGAAGTGTCTCGTGGTATTGGATGAGGACACTCTCGGAAGAAAGCAGGTTCTTGACAGCTCTGAATGCTGCTTCCTCTTCCTTCCCCCACCTCCAGGAAACCGCCTTCCCCAGCAAGCGATGGAGCGGTTCAGCCACGGAGGCTTTCTGTTTCAGGAAAACACTGTAAAAATTCAGTAGTCCCAGAAACGCCTGAAGCTCCGTCTTGTTTTGGGGGGCTGGAGCTTCATGGATAGCCCTAACCTTAGATTTAGTGGGGTGAATGCCGTTCTTATCAATGAGATAACCCAGGAACTCGACTTCCTGGACCCCGATGATGCACTTGTCCCTCCTGACCCTCAAACCCTTCTCCTTGAACCGCTGTAAAACCATGCGCAGTCGCTCAAGCAGTTGGGTTTTGGAGTGGCCGGAGATCAAGACATCATCGAAGTAAGGGACCGCCCCTGGAATGCCTTGAAGAAGGCGTTCCATAAATGATTGAAAAATACCTGGGGCTGCGCTGACCCCAAATTGGAGGCGCGTGCATTTGAAGGCCCCTCTATGGGTGACAATGGTTTGTGCCTCCGCAGTTTTTTCATCCACTGGCAATTGCTGGTAAGCTTGGGCCAGGTCCAATTTCGCGAATATTGATCCGCTCCCAAGTGAGTGCAGCAGATGTTGCACCACTGGAACCGGATATGCGCTCTGCTGGAGGGCCTTATTTATCGAACACTTATAGTCGGCGCAGATGCGCACAGACCCATCATGCTTCATCGGGGTCACAATGGGGGTCTCCCATGCAGCATGATCGATCGGTTCCAGGACCCCCTGGGCGACAAGCTTATCTATCTGGGCGTCGACCTTGGGCCTCAGGGCGAACGGAACCCTGCGGGGCTTAAGCCTAATTGGGGTGACATTTTTGTCCAAATTGAAGGAAATGGGTTTCCCCACAAATTTCCCCAGCTTACCATCGAAGACTTCTTTGAACTCTTCGATGATGGCGTCGAGTTCGTCCCTACGAATTTGGTGGATCCCGCTGATAGACAGCCCCAATGGCTCGAACCACTCCATCCCCAGCAGGCTCGGGCGGTTTCGCCCCATGACAGTGATGGGTAGGACGCCCTGGAAGTCGTGGTAGGTGACCCGGAGCGAAGTCCTCCCCAGGATTTCAACAGGGTTGCCGCCGAAATCGACAAGACGGGCCCGTAGGGGCTTGAGGTCTTTCTTCGAGATGCCCGGCTTCAGGCGCTTTAACTGGTGCCAGTCCATGATGGAGTAGTTCGATCCCGAATCAACCTCCATAGAGCAGGGTGTTCCCTCCACGATTACGGTGGCATGGAACTTTGTGGCCGCATCGTCAATGGTGTGGATGCCGGAGGACAGCTGCTCAGTTCTGACCGCCGCGTAGCCGCCGCCTCGTTGCTGAGACCTGGCAGAGGACCGTTTGGATGGTCTCTGGTTGTCTTGCCGTTTCTCGCCCCAGCCGGGGGGAAACGGACCCGGGGTAGGTGCTTCGGCCCTGCAGGCTTCAGCGATGTGCCCCCGCTTGTTGCAGCGTCGGCAGATAGCGTCTCTCCAACGGCACTTGGCTCTGGCATGGCTTCCTTTGCAGCTGCCGCAGGGCTCGATCCGGGCGCCATCTTGTGTGCGCTCGCGACGGTTTTGGCGGGAAACCTTGTGAACGGCCATTTCGTCGTCGGAGCAGGAGCTGGCAGACGACTCCTCAGACGAGCTCTTGGGTTGGCGGTGCAATTTGTGCACCCCTTTAGCCCTACTCATGGCGGCAGCCGCCTTTTCTGAGATTTCGGCCGCGATTGCCTCCTCAACGACGTCTTTCAACGCAATCTTCTTTCGGCTGAGGAACTTACGTTGCAGTCCAATGTCCCTCATGCCGAAGACAATGCGGTCTCTGATGGCGTTCTCAACGTTGTCAAACTCGCAGTTTGACGCGAGCTGTCGCAGAGCTGCCACAAAGTCCTTGATGGGCTCCCCTTCCAACTGATTCCTTTGCTGAAAGGTGAATCTGTTGGCAATGGGAGTTCCCGTGGGAGCGTAGTGCTCCTTCAGCACGTCTTGCAGATCGGCCCAAGACATCTCCTCGATGTTCCTCGGGGATACGAGGTCGATGGCCATCTCCAGCACCTCGGAGCCGCAATGCGCTAGGAACAGGGCTCGTTTCCGTTCATCGGAGAGGTCTTGGTAGTTGTTTCCCCGCAGAAACTGGCGGAAACGAACCAGATAGGAGGTCCATTTCTCCACTCTGGGGTCGAATTTGGAGATCGGAGCCATCGCGGCTTGTGACGCCTCCATCTTCAGTGACTTCAGCTCAGTGAGAAATTCTCGATGAGTGACTTAGCTCCGCGTGGCGGTTCTTTTCCAATCCTTCGTCGCCAGTGTTAGATCAGGCGCAGGAAAAAAGACAAGACCAGCGGGGTCTGTTCAACAAGTTTTATTCAGCTCTTAACTAAGTCAGAACAGACGAACGGCTGTGCTGCCGGAGCCCTTTTTATAGCGCTCCGGCAGACCAGCCGTCCAATGACAGCGGTTTAACTTTCCCGCCCGGAGGATTAACCAATCCCCGGCCGGATGTCCTTATAAGGACATAACAGCTTGGTGGCAGGGGAAGGATACTGTAAAATCTCCATTCTCTCCCCACTCTAGGGAACGTTACTGCAAAATCCCCATTTCCTCCCAATCAGCTGGAACTCAGGAGACAGAGAATAGATGGGGGCAGGCCCGGTCAGAAGTGGTATTTACCAGTTCTCTGAACTACTCAAAATTTCTGCTATTGGATCTCTACAACTGGTCAGAACCTGCTGAATACCAACTCTGGCTTATATCATGTAATTTTCCTTAGCAGCATTATGGAAGTGCTTTGTAATTATTATATTCCAGGAGTTTTGTTTTTTTTAACTCCTCAATCTAGCATATAGTCTTGGTGTTTCCTGCTAGCTTGTACTCTGTATGAGTACTAATCAGGACTGGTTGAGCTTAACTTTTTCAAGAGCAGTCAAAGTCAGCTAGAAGCTGCTACTTTTCTGTGTATGGCTTTAAAAAGAGATAGCTTTGAAATGGAACCTATGAATTCTGAAAAGTCTGAATTCTTAATTTAGATAAAATGTATTCTAATTCTTGAACCAATCTATGATTTCTACTCATGGAAAAAATGTCCTTAATCTGTCCAATAAGATATTTTTTTAAAACCCAGCATAGAACTTGAGAGAGATGTACTACATAATGTGGCTATATGGCAGCTTCTATTATATTATACTCCTGTCTTATATCCTTTTTATTTGTGAATTTATTTGTGAAGAGTAAATAGCCCTTTCTGTGCATAATTGGATTAATTATGCAAGTCATCAAATGATATGACTGTAATATCTTTTCTAATTTCTGAATTTCAGCTATGATAAGAAATGTTCACAAACTGGCAAAACGTTTTCCAGTGACAATTTTATGAATTATTTTATGTATTTTGTTAAAAATGCAACATTTGGACATATTTTCCTGTCTAGTCCACATATTCATCTAATAATCATAAGATGTCCACTGATTAACCTTACGTAAAACATAGCATACATTGCAGTGCCCAGGTTAGCTGCATTTAGAAATAGGTTATGACAACAAATGAAGTTGGACATTAGTGTTTAATTTATATCTAGAATTTACATGTGCTCCAGTTGGATTTGACTCTCTAATAAATAACTGTAAATCTACTTGGCTAAGAACTCTAACTGATACGTTTCAGCAATATAGATTTAAAGATAAATTATGAGAATGCAAGAAAAGTTATTATGCATTAATCTAGAATATGAAGCCTCAAAGAAATTTAAGGCTAGTCCTACATATCTCTATATGGAGATTATGAAAAAAATAATTATACACAATCATCTTATTTAACTCTCATTACAAATTTAAAGTACCAGTAGACTTTCATGAAGGCCCAGTTTAGTGTGATACATTTTCATGTTCTTGTTTGGTAGATTCCAGAAAATTGCTTGCTCAAAAAAGTTTTTCTATGCAATCAAAGAAAAATTAATTCTGTGAGTCATGTGTTACTGTGCTCTCCTTTTTATAGGGACTCATATCTAAATCATAAATCCTCTTTAGGGGATCTCCCGCTATTTCTTTTATGTCTTAGCTGATTAGAGTATCTCTAGCGACGGAGCCAAGTATTGGGCTAGTGTCACTATTACATACCATCCACTGATAGAAGGTTAAGGAACACAACATGTCTTGATTAATGTAAATTTTGCCAAATGCTTGTAGTATATTATATATTATGTATAACACTGGTGCTGATCAAATGATCATACTAAACTTAAACTAAACTAATAAAGCTTAAGTTCCACTGACATTAATGGAGCCTTGAATACAGTTGTGTTTTACTAAGCAATGACACCAAGGAATGTGATTAAGTGGAAAGGTGTTTTCCATCAGTTGATTTAAAATGAATTATGGCTGTGCTAACTCTCATGTTTCCAGTAGTATAACCTTGATTTTCATTGAAAGAATAAAAGATTGAATGACACTACTATTTTCTACAAGGACATATTTTATGACTATGCCGATGCTTCCTATTGAACATTCTTAGATATGATGTTACAGTTCTAGTAATGAAGACCTAATAGATTGATCAGGTAAGAATTAATCTAGTTTAGACTTACCTAGGAGCCTTTAATATCCAAGGGCTGCATTTGAGATCTAGAATTGCAGGGAGATATAGATTGAGTAAGGCCTTATATATGTAGATGGAGCTACAATATTTTGCTTTTAGTTTTCCTGAATTTTTGAATGAATGGGTTACTTTTCACTTTAATTACATTTTTCACGTTGTTACCCCAAATGGAGAGGAATCATGTTGCTGATTTTCAGTAATTGTGTTTAATGAAGATTCTGAGGATGTCATTAAATAGTCTCAGAAGCAATATGCAACCTCGGAGAAAGGGCAACTTGTCTAGTCTTGATCTAAATATAATGTTAAGAAAAATATCTTGATCCAGGGGTTCCCAAACTTGGCAGCTTTAAGACTTGTGGACTTCGACTCCCAGAATTCTCCAGCCAGCTATGCTAGACTTGTGAAGTCCACAAGTCTTAAAGCTGCCAAGTTTGGGAACCCCTGTCTTGATCTATTGTAGAACCTGTTGTACTGAAGATACTTTAAGACTCTGTTGATATATACAGTACCTGTGTATCTTCAAATTGCAGTATAGATTAGTGCAACTGTACTAATGTTTGTGTCATTGGTTTATACAGTCACATGGGATGTCTGTAAAGACTTAACCCCTTCTGGTCCCTGGGGCATCATACGTAGGCAATATCTGACAGTTTGAATGTTCAAGACTGAAGTATTACATTTACAGACATTATTTTTTGTTTAAAAAAAGTCACTGTGAGAAAAAGAATACAATAATCTTACACAGAAACAGGAATCTGACACTACGAAAAAAGCCTTTTGAGGATCTGATGGTAGCTATATGTGAAATGCAGGAAGAGGATAATAAGTTGTCATTTTTCCACATGATATATGTTTAAAGTGCAGTTCCATAATTATATTCTTTTTAAAAATGGTTCTGCAAAACAAGATGTAGAAGTCTTCCTAATAAAGCTGGTACAAGAAACTGAGTGAGAAACACCTCTAAAAATGAGCTGAGCATAGACAACCAAGCTGCATGTTGTCTTTTTTAAAAAAATTGATTTATATGCCGCCCTTCTCCGGAGACTCAGGGCGGCTTACAATGCGCTAAGCAATAGCCTTCATACTTTTGTATATTTATACAAAGTCAGTTTATTGCCCCCACAAACTGGGTCCTCAATTTACCTACTTTAGAAAGGATGGAAGGCTGAGTCAACCTTGAGCCTTGGTGAGATTCGAACCTGCAATAATTGCAGGCAGCTGATGTTAATAACAGGGCTTGAGACCACTGTACTATCCAAGGCTCTTGGATAGTCTTTTAACACTGCAAACTTACATTCAATTGCAGGGTATTATGAAAACAGAGAAGATGGTGGCCATGACAGTGCAGTCAAAGCTCCACCTACTTTTTATGTGTGATACATGTAAAAAAGGGGTGGAGTTTTAATTTCACTGTCACGGTTGTCATCTTGACTTTACCATGTATCCCCCCAACTATTCTTTAATTAAATCTAATTATTATTAAATTATTATTATTAATTATTATTAATTTACCTAAAAGGCTTTCTCTATTGTATGTGAATGTAACATCACTGCCCAAAACAGTTGAACTATGCAGAATGGGAAGAATTAATTTCCACACTCTGATTTTGCACTGCCTTTGAAGCAAATTCATCACTTGTTTTTCACTGATTTTTCTTGGAGATATGGAAAAGCTTTTCTCTCTTGCATCGGTTGTCACTTTCCTTGGAGTGATTTGCTTCTGACATGACAGGCATATCAGGCATGTATCCATAAACACATGTAAAGGACTCTGAATAAAGTGAATGAATATTTTGTTTTAAGAGGTACGTTCAAAGCTTTTCAGTGCTTTTCTCCTGGCAGTGAAAGTTACATAACTTCAAATTTGCAGTCATTCTCAGTAAGCACTTTGTGTACAAACACCTTGGTCCTATGCTAGGAAGGCATGCAAGGGTTCCAGGATTAAATGCTGTTGAAATACGATCTTAGGACGGAAAGAAAAGTACAAAAAATTGTGTCAAGAAATTTAAACATGGTTTGAAGCTGTAACTGATCCTTTCAAAGTAGTGTTTCTCACTTTCTGGAATCTATTATTTCAGACCCAAATTTAGTGCTGGATATCTGCAATTTTCTTCTAAAGTAGGGGTGTCAAACTCACCTTGTCACGTTGTCATGACTTTTTCCCCCTTCGCTAAACCAGGTAGGTGTGGTGACACATCTGGTCCGTGCGCCCAGGTTTGACACCCCTGTTCTAAAGGGCAGGTGTTTAATAGAATCATTGTTTATAGCATATTTGTTTTCTTTCTTGTCCATTTGTTGTCTTATTAATCAGGTTTTTGTAGGCTTTTGTACCACATCAGAAACTTATTGTACCTATACAAAAGAATAGGAAAAAAGGAAACAAATACTCCATAGATAACTGATCTATAATATCCTCTTCAATTTTCTGAATTCTGTATGATTATTAGTAAAGGTATGTTGAGTGATAATCTAAATCAGGTCATAATATTTGAATATGATCAGGGTTTTTTTTTCCCCTCAGCAGATAAGTCCTGTGGCCTTTTTGTGGAAGATAGCAGTTTCAATGATCTAATGCTAAAATATGTGAATGGCTATTTAGATAAAGGTAATCCTCACTTAACAATTGCAGTTGAGATTGGCAACTCTTTAATGCAGCTGTTAAGTAAAACATCACATGATCACAACTTGTGAAGAGCAGGTTTTCTAAAATGCCTTCAGTCTCTTTTTAACAGCAGGAATAATCTGTGACAATCTTTGGGCGCAGATCTCCAATCCACTACTTGACGGTATTTTCAGCATCTGAATATTACAGGGAATGTGTGTGTGTTAAATGAAGATTATTCTGAATTGGTTTAGATTCAGAACATCTTATTTCTAATTATATTTGCTATGGAAAAGGTCCAATCAAATTAAATATATTCAAAAGGGATTTATTTTTTCCCAACTCCTGCACTGATGGCTTTTGTTCCTTGAAAGGCCTTCATTGAGCTGTACTTTTGTTTCATTTCATTTGTTTTGTTTTAACAAGATTCTTTATTTGGAAAGTTGTGCCAAGTCTTCCTGGAAGTATCTGTCATTACTTTGAAAAAAAATCACAAGCAACCTGAAGTAAAAATTGTCAGTTCAAAAAGCACTACTTGTTCCATTTAGTTTAAACACACACTAAGAAAACAATCCTGGCAAATAATCTTTAGCAGGCCAGCAAACGAATGAGAGTGATTCAGCAGGCAACTGCAATAGAATGAGGATAAAAAGACTATCTGGTTTTATTCTCATTGATGGTTGGCAACAGAATATATGGTATGTTGGCAGAGAAGAAGAATATCTGATAGGTCATCTGTTGTGTAATGGAAAATAAAAGACAGAAGACAGATGAGAAGAAGCCAAGAAAATCCATACCTCAGACAAGTGTAAGATGCTATGACAGAAAACATGAAAGCAGAACCTTTATGAACTCACAAAATATAATGTCACATCAAACAAAGCTCACAGAATCTATTATTGGTGAAATTAAGAAGAAACTGACTGTGAAGATTTTTGATTAAAAACCTTTACTCTTATATCAAATTCTTCATTGCTTACAAGGCTCTGTCTTATTAGAGGAGATGGGTGGGGTTGTGAGTGGGTTTTTTTCCTGTAAGAAAACAAATGCTTCTGAAAAGCTATATACTATACATTTCTATTTTAAAACTGATTAATTGATTAACTTTAGTGTTTCACTATTGTACACTGAGAGCTTATGCACCGAAGACAAATTCCTTCTGTGTCCAATTACACTTGGCCAAGTATTCTCTTCTCTTCTCTTCTCTTCTCTTCTCTTCTCTTCTCTTCTCTTCTCTTCTCTTCTCTTCTCTTCTCTTCTCTTCTCTTCTCTTCTCTTCTCTTCTCTTCTCTCCCACCCTACCCTACCCTACCCTACCCTACCCTACTCTTTTCTATTTTATTCGATTGCCAGAACAGTTTATTATTCTTGAATTATTGTGGCTAATATTTCAATACTGTGAAAGGTATATATATGTGTGTGTGTGTATGTGTGTGTGTGTGTGTATGTATCTATTTCACAGTACTATCTTATGCAACTCCAATGAGAACTACTTCAATGAATTTTATCTTTTTTTTAATTGAGTAAAATTCATAGGAATGCTTTCTTTATTGCTACAACTAAACCACACAAAAATGATCCTAAGTATTATATAGAAATAAGTTTTACCTTTTTGTAGAAATAAGTAGGGTACTTCCTGAGTAACTGCATACAGCTTTTCAGTGTTGAAGAAATTGAAAGATAGGCAATAATCACAAGGGAGGAGATCTACAAGACATTTAGTGAATTTTAGAGTTCAAGTTTGATGTCAATGTTGCATACAAATATGCTGTTCTGCACAACAGTACAACCATTTTATTAAGATTGCCCACTACTGGAATATATTTTATGCATGTTTAATATTTGCCCATCCCACTATGTGTCCTAGATCAAGCTGAGCTAAAAGTTAATAACATAAGGAATTCCTAAATAAACATTTTAACATGCTTTAAGATAGTATTGTTTAAAACATTTGTCCTCGTACATCAGCTGATACTTCTGCATCTATTTTCAAGATAAATTTGTTTGAAGTGCTGGTATCACTATTGTGCAACTGATCTAAGAGCAGAGTTCAGATGGGTGAGAAAGATAGATTACAAAAAATTAATTTGCTTTACATAAAAGCATAAAACAGGGCCATAATACTTTGAAAAACAATAATTTTATTAAGTCAACTTATGATTTACAACATATTTAAAAATTTTTTTGAATGGCTAAGAACTTTGAATTAGGCTAAAAGTCTATTAAAAAAGGGAGAGAACTACAACAGGTGATCAGATTTGGTCCATAGTAAGGTACTTTTAAGGTGGATATTGGAATGTCCATAGATATACGTTGGATTCTATTAAGTGCATAGTGGCTTGTATCAAAAACTTTTCTTCTAAAGCTTGCTGGGCAGCTTTAAAAACCATTGCTTGTCCTCCCTCCTCAATGTTTGGAAATATGAAATATAGAATAACAGAATAACAGAATAACAGAGTTGGAAGGAATCTTGGAGGTCTTCTACTCCAACTCACTGCTCAGGCAAGAGACCCTATACCTTTCTGGACAAATGGCTCTTCTTGAAAACTTCCAGTGATGGAGCATCCACAACTTCTGAAGGCAAGCCTTTCCACTGTTTATTGTTCTCGCTCTCAGGAAATTTCACCTTAGTTCTATGTTGCTTCTCTTCTTGATTAGTTTCCATCAGGAGTGGATTCTAAAATTTTTTACTACCAGTTCTGTGAGCGTGGCTTAGTTTGTGGGCATGGTTTGATGGTCATGTGACAGTGGGCATGGCTTGATGGTTATGTGACTGGGTAGGCGTGGTCAACTCAATGTCACTCACATCAAGGGGTGCCTCTCCTGCCCCCTCCCCTCCCAGCCATTCCTTGTCACACCCAGCCTCAACGTATCTATAGTTCTGTAAAAATGTTGTTCACCTTTTTTCAACTTTATTATCTACATACTATAGATGCACTTTCATGGACCACTGAAAGGAGGAAATGGCTCACATGCTTTGCCCAAGAGTGTGATAGGCAACAGGCTTTTAAGGGGCTGCCAGAAAGAAGAGGGGGCAATGTATTTTCCAAAGCACCAGAAAGCAAAACAAGAAGCAATGGATGGAAACTGAACAAAGAGAGAAGCAACCTAAAACTAAGGAGAAACTTCCTGACAGTGTGAACCAATATAGGTGCAGAAATATTTTAGTCATAATTTCACATATAAAATAGCCATTCGTGTAATACAACCTGCATATTGTTCAAAACAGTCATTAGTATTATGACTGATGTTTGACAGCAAGCCTATAAATAAAAGATTACAAGAGTGCTTCTTTATCTGTATGTATACAAAACATCACATACCAGGAATAGCATATTAAGATGGACTTATCATCCACTGTGTCTTGTCCTGCCTTCAGGTGTTTTGGATAATAGGTTGACCCTCTGTTCTTTGTGGCAGCCTGTTAGATATTGGAACGCTGCTATCATGTCACCCCAGTATTTCTTTTCATTAAACTAGACATACCCAATTCCTGCAACCCTCTTTATATGTTTTAGCCACCAGTCCCCTAATTATCTTATTTGTACTCTTTCTAGAGTCTGAATATCTTTTTTGTAATGTGGTGACCAAAACTGGATGCAGTATTCCTATGTGGTCTTAGCAAGGCATTATAAAGTGGTACTAACACTTCATGTGATCTTTGATTCTATCCCTTCATTAATGCAGCCAAGGACTGTGTTGGCTTTTTTGGTAGCTGCAGCACACTGCTGGCTCATATTTAAGTGATTATCCATTAGGACTTCAAGATTACTCTCACAGTTACTACAATTGAGCTAGGTACCACCTACACTAAACCTTGCATTTGGTTTTTCTTGCCTAAATATAGAACCTTGCTTTTTTCACCATTGAATTTCATTTTGTTAGATAGGGGCCAGTGTTCAAAAAAAGGTGCTTATACTTTAAAATACAAGCAAGTCCTTTAAAAGGTTAAAAACAAGAGAGCAATCAGCAAGGCAGTCTTCATAAGAATAAAATAGTCAATAATTGAAGTCCAGATCCCATATAAAAAATTAGGACCAAATCAGACAGAAGTTGGATGTTTGGCTCAAGGCTACGAATGTATCATGCTCCAACAACACAGAATAATATTGTTGAAATTATAATGAAATTGTTTTTTGACTTATTGCTTAAATCTGGTTTTCTTTCTAAAATTAATTTTACACAGGCAATACTGAAAAATGGTTTCCATAAGCAATATTTATAACAAAATCTCCATGTTTAGTTGACTAGTTCTGAAGGCAACAGCATATCCATCTTCTGTATTGTGTATGTAAAAAATGTTAGTTCTGTTCCATTTTGCTGTTTTCTACTAACTTCTATCCAAACAAGTATTAAAAGTTGCAACACACTGCTGGCCCAGTTACTGCTGACAGGAAACCAAGTACAAATATACTTCATTTCCATAATGATTGTTGGTTATTCATCCAATCACTGGGTGTTATGCTCTGACTGGGTCATATTGATTATTTCCCAGACTCTTGAATAAGGGGCCAAGACATTCACCTGCAGGGTGCTACCCATCAACCCTAGCGGCTCATATTATTTTTTGAGCAGCTTCATGAACAAAGTTTTTTCTGTTTCTCTTTCTCTCCAGTAAAACACAATGAATTAAAAATGACGATGAATTAAAAATGACAATTCAATAGATGGTGAAAACAAGAAAATAAAATATACAAAATATTCCTAATGAAGAGATCTTGAAAAATTTATAAGCTAGATAGCTATTTCTCAGGGAACTGAACTCATTAATAGAAATGAGTGAAAGATGGGGCGTCTTCATGGCTTTTTCAAAACAGATCCTAAACAAGTACTGAGGGAAAAGTCTTGATGCCAGGGTACCTTGTAGTAGTTGCTAATAAGCTCTAAATCCAAAAAGATGTTAGTTTTGGATCACAGCATCTCATTAGTCAACCATCTTGACATCAAGACGGGTGCCTAGCTAATGATAATCTCTTGGGTGCAGATAAAAGATAAAGAATTCCTAATGATGGGAATGTAGCCCTCACCTCATTCTCCCTTGTAGGTCTGCCTTAAGTGCCCCTATCTGCTTTCTGCTGTGTGACTGTTCATGTCCTTTCGTTCCCAATGGAGTTGTTGAATTGTTATAAAACCAGGACTTGCTGTGAATTGATACAGGGGCGTCATAGCAGTAGCAAGCACCCTGTCATCAGTCAATAAATTGTAATAATTAATAGTGCCTGGATGACCTCACTGGTTGAATGAATGACACAGGTTATACTGGATGACAACATCTCTCCAATCCACTAAATTAATCAAGCTGGGTATATACCAGGCATTGTGCATGAATTGTGACAACCTTGTAAAAATAAAGAATTGTTTCACACTTCATTTGCAAACTTGGAGATAGGAAATGAATTAAACTTCATACAAACACTCAGGAGGTTTAGAAAGAGTCCTATCTCTAAGTCGTCTGTATTATTCATCCAAAGGAATTTGGTATCAAAGTAATTATTAACGATAATTCCAAAGTAGTTGTTTCGCTTCAGGATTTTTATGATTAAGAATGAAATGAATTAGTAATAAAAATCCTAATACATAGCCATCCTTAAATATAATTTCCTATCTAGTTTTGAATCTCCTTGTATTTTTGATTACGGCTGCTTTTCTTTTTCTTCCTGACATATTCACTTTTAAAGCAATATTATTTTATTAAAGGAATATCTACTGATTTTTCTCGACTCTAATGTGTCTTTTCATGCATAGATTAATATGTCATTCATGGTGCCACATTGGTATCTAGATTATTACACAAAGGATTAACAATCACAATGAAGATGGGGAGCATAAGAACCTTTAAATTGGGTGCTTGGAGGGTGATACGGGAAACAAGGCAACAGCTTGGTTATAGCAGCCACTGGCAACTGCCATGAATGGGCTAAGTGCAGCATAGAAAAGGCTATTATGTCTCATTCCATTAGCCTGCAACCTCTTTGCTAAGAGTTACAGGGGAGAAGTTAAAAATCTGTGCTTTTCTTCTGGGAAAATAGGGTACTTGGTCTATTGCATCAGCAAATGTAGTGACCCGTTAACTCCAGCCAACCTGGAAAATGGTCAGAGATTATGACGGTTGCAATGTAAAACATCTGGAGGGTACCAAAATGCCTTCTCCAGCACAAAACTATACAGAGAGGACCTAACTAGTCTGGTAGCTCTTCTTAGGATTGCTTCTCAGATGACTGTAGAGCATGGGATCTTCTGTGAAGGAGTACATTCTCCGGTTTGAAAGCTCGCTTGAAAATTAAAGCCTTCCAACCACATGGAATAAGACCTCTGCTACAGGGGTGGGTTCTACTTACCTTTACTACTGGTTCGCAATTGGGCCGTGCATGTGCGTGCAAGCGAAGTGAGCGTGCATATGCAGAAGCGTTCTGATGACGTCAGGATGGGTGGGCGGCGCCTCCTGCCTGTTTTACTACTGGTTCTATAGAACCGGTGCGAACCGGGGGCAACCCACCACTGCTCTGCTAATGTGAGAAAGTGCTATAAAAAGTGGTGCATGTTTTTAATGGAAACTGAACACAACTATATGTGCATTACAAAATCTCTATGATCCAAGTATCATATATTGTGGGCTCTGAGTGCTAAAGGCATTTGGGGCCCTTTGGATCTCTTCTTCCCCCCCCTCCCAAATTCACCCAGAATGCTGCTTTATAAGGAAACTGCCTTCATTTGTTTATCTAAAGCCAATAATTGATTGCGGTCAAGGATGACACATGCAACATTTTCACCAATCTCATGGTATGTTATGGTCAGGAATAAAAGACAGATTTCTATGTGTTCTTCAGTCCTTGCTGCTCAGCAGGGCAAACCTGGGATGATTAGGATGAGGAACAAATCTGGCTTAATTTTATTTCCAGAGTAGTTGGTAACATTAGAGAAGACTCCTATACTTCCTCAAACAGTCATATTGCGAACCCCAATTAAAATATTCTATTTCAAATGATATAATTCTTGCTGCCTGCCTCACTTCTGAACTGTGTATACTAACTGTAATAGCAGTTCACACCCATTGTGTTAGCAACAAAGGCACCACGGTTTGACACACAGAAATGGTAGGTTATAAATTTTTAAAAATAAATCAGTTTATAATATGCAAACAGATAATTTCTTGGCTGTAGCATAATATTGTGGAATTAGTATTTCAAAATATCTTGATGAGCATGTCACAAGACCTCATGGAAATGGTGCTTGATGTGCTTGCTTACAGCAAAGCATGGTTACAGTCACATTTCCTTCTGACAAGTGTCGTAGACATATAATATTTTTTTGATCTGATTTATTCTTTTTACTGGTTTTCTGTTCACTTCTTAAATGCTTTTCCATCTTTGGGATCAAACATCCCAACCTTCGTCTCCGCAGTGCGCACCTTTTATTCTCTCCTTTGTATCCCATTAAGTCTGTGTGACACCACGCATCTGTGTCTCAGCAGGCATTTTCTGCAGCCCAGTGAGTCATTAGAAAAGATGTGATAAGTCCCAGATGTTAAAGAAACATGGTAGCACTCCATAGTTTACAACAGGGACAAATAAAAGCCAAAGGGTTTAAGTTTATTAGGCACCACAAAGTGAAATGAGTTCATTTTGCAATAAAGAAAAGGGTGACACTGACAACTTTAGATATACACACATATACAATTCTTGGCCATCAAAGAAACCTTTGCTAGTCAAACTTATTCCTTTACTTTCAGAGATGTAAATGACATTAAAAAAGTTTAAGACATCAACACATTTTATATATCACAAGTAGTTTGAATAAGAATGTGCTAAAATTTATCTTGCTGGTCTGGAAAGTTTTTTTTAAAAAAATGGATTTCAATTAATAATCCATATGAAAATAATCAGAATGAAATAGATCAGACTTTCTTTGTTGACTGCACATAGTTCAGGAGACCTTTTGATTAACAAATAAGCTGTGCAATATTTTCAGATTTGAGTTTAAAGGCTTGGCGAGCAGAAAAACAATTTACAAAGGCAGCTGTGCTTTCTTCCAGGATCATATGGCTGTTGTAAGGAGCAGTCTTATGATCCTGGAAACAAACTCAGCTATTTTAATGAGTATAGCCGATACGTACTGCATTTATATTCTCAGAATTTTCAAAGCAACTTTTGGAACTGAATGCAAATCATTGCACAGCTTTACAATAACTCCTATAAGGGATCCATTCCAGGAACAACTTATTTGGTACATACAAATGTAGTCGCATGTGCCATATGTGCTTTTATTATATCAATATAATGTAATGTAATAGTAGTTTCAGTTATAAAAAAGTATGTTGCATGAAGGGACATGATACAGTTGGAAGGAAAGTGAACAAACAAGGAAAGAAAATAAGATGAATTATTTTACTTTATTTTCATGGAACCAACTTTAAACCACCCCTGGGCAGCTTACATTTATACTATAGGGATAAAAACTTTAAATATGAATCAAAATGGCAAATCCAGTGCACAAAAACCAACCTGCATTCCTCATCCAGCAAGAAACTGCAGCCATGCTAGCCTTGGAGAAAAGCCAGGCCTTTAAGCCAAATGCCTTTAGAAAGGTTGTAAAATGAAGCAAAACTCACTTAACAACCATCTTATTTAGCTTGCTTAGAAATTTGGGCTCAATTGTGGTTATAAGGTGAGGACTACCAGCTAGTCCCAATACCTCTGCTGTGTTCTTCTTATATCTGAAGTCCTCCCAGCTGAGGAGAGCTTTCAAGGAATTTGGCTACATGCAGAAGTGAACTTCTCTCTTTGTTCTAAAATCAGATTGAGGAAGGTATGTGGTGGGAAACCCCATGAACTACTTCCAGATGTTGCACCCATAGATATTTACGGTCAGCACTGCTAGTCCCGTGCAGTATTGATCAAGAATGTATCCTATTTGTTATTGATCACGCCTTCCAGCTTCAACCTCTCCTTCACCCTTGTGACCTTTCCAGCTATTTTTAGACAAGGGTTTGGTATTTTTTGAGAAAAGCAGTAGATACATGCTCACAAATAGTCAAACTGACATGGTATCAGGCACGAAGCATCTGCCTACCTGCGACTGTTAGGAAGTGTGATAGGTGGCTAAGCATCAACCTATACTTATCATCTTATTACAAAGTGTAATATGCAGTAGGAATCATCTTGAAAAGGAGGAGGAAAATCTGCAAGCAGGATAAAGGTCAGATAAAAGAAATCTGAGTCCAGGGTAGAAATCTAATCTGAGAAAGAAACACAGCTCATGAAGATAATGGGAGTGTGCCAGAGAGGAAGCACATTCAGACTTGAAAGATTCTGTTACTGTAACCTTATAATAACAGAATGGTAATAGCAGTCGTAACTATGACTTCCTAGTTTGGTCTAGCTTGAAGCATTGACCCATATGAAGAAGAGGGGTTAGAGATGGTTTTTCCCACCAGCTGCTCACAGTTGATGGGAAAGTCAGAGGAATCACATTAAAATTGTAAGGATAGCACCTTTTGCCAGGGTCATTACTGAGGCAGAATAGAGACTGGCAATGAAGGTGGCATAACCAGCATAGTTTTCTTCCTATTTGTGAACTGCGCAACAGCATTGCAACACTGCTTTCTTGTTGTGTCCTTGGCAGTTTTAAAAGGGACTATGGAGGTTAAGGCTATTAGTAGCTACTTGATGGCTTTGTGGTGGAGATGAGATAGCTCAGAAGCGATGTAAAACATGGGCAGCATTCTTATCCCGCTTTCCATAAACACCTGCGGATCAATGTGGTAACAGAGTGCTAAGCAAAATGTGCCTTTTTTCTGGCCCCGAGATTGGGTCATCTTAACATCTTAGCATTGTTATCATCAGTTTCTGCAGTAATATTGTCACCTAATGGTGTTGGGTATTTTAGCACACATTTAAAAAGTTATTTTAGCTGTAAAACAGATATACTGCTGGCAAAACTATCTATGTAATAATGGACCCATAGTAACAGCATGAGAGAAAATTAAGCAAATAATTATGAGAATATTTTTCATGGAGCCCATTTGATGATTTACTATTGCAATTTAAACTACTGTCCTGCTAAGAGGTAGCATTTAGCGTTTACCCTTTAATACTCATTTTGTCCAAAAAGTCTGCTGTTTATTGAAGTTTTTTAATAAAGCCCCCACACTTTTGTAATATTTAAGATACCAGAGTGGCTAAAATCGGAAAATTAAATATTCCGTCTTCATAAATATACAGGTTCATGCAGAGCAAGATCTTTCCATGTTGGAGTGTCCCAGAATAGCTAGATTTGCTAACTGGAATAGTAGAAATCTTAATACACAATTCAGTAAAACACTATTGTTCTACTGAAAGAAGAATAATCACAAATATTTTTATTACTTACATTTAATGTATCCCTTATGGACTGTTTCGAATTTTAACATTTTATTTTAAGATTTATATTTGCATCTTCATTCCAGAAAGAATATCAAGGCAATATTCTCAGCAAATGCGATTTGAAAATGGGCTGAAGGAAACAAGCTAAACTTAAAACATAATTAGGAGATTTAAAGCCAAATCATAAAAATGCTTTTGCAAATATTTGAGCCTGGCAAATGGAGGAATGCATTACTAGAGCTTGCCAGCCTTCAGACAAATGGACCATCATTTATCTGAAAAAGTATAGGGTTTCCTGTTTGAGCAGGGGGTTGGACTAGAAGACCTCCAAGGTCCCTTCCAACTCTGTTGCTCTGCTCTCCTCCTTTCTGTTGAAAGGCATACCAAAGTTGAGGCACCTATAGAAAAGACCCTGTTTTTAGATTCCAAATCAAAATTCATTTGGAGATGGCAAATAGAAAATGCCTCCTTGTGTATCTTAACTTGGTAAGAGAACTGCTGCTACCCGAATAGCTTTAAAGCATTGTGGTGTATAGTTTTTCATGGCTGCGCATGGTTGTTGTGCTAGTGCAGGGGTGTCAAACTTGATTTCATTGAGGGCTGTTTCAAGGTTGTGTTTGACCCCGGGGGTGGGGAGAGTGGCGGGGTAGGCATGGTCAGCTCGACGTCACTCCTGTCAAGGGCGCCTGTGGAGGCCGGAACACTCTGCTAGCGAAAACAGGCTCCCGAGCTCCGTTTTTGGCTGCTACGGCCTCCTGCAACCCTCTGCCAGTGAAAATGAAGCTCGGGAGGGCTGCATGCAGAGGGTTGCAGGAGGCCGTAGCGCCAAAAACGGAGCTCGGGAGCCCATTTTCACTGGCAGAAGCACCGCAGGCTGGTCCTTTGCTATTTCCAGGGCAGCCCCGCAGGCCAGATCTAAGTACCCCACGGGCCACATCCAGCCCCCGGGTCTTGAGTTTGACAGCCCTGTGCTAGTATGAGACAGAAAATGGGGAATGTAAACTGGAAAAGCAGTTCAGTTCTGACCTTGAAAGCCAGGGCTGTTGTGGAAGATGTAAAAAAAAAAAGCAATCCCATTGGTCCAACCTGACATGTAGGATATGGTGTATCTGCAAGGGAGACCCATCTTCTCAGTTGCTGGGGGACATGCTGCTGGTCTGACTAAAAATTGGCAACAGAGGAGAGGATTAAAAAGGTGAAGTTACATGAATATGTGGAGCAGTCATTGGTTTCTGGTTGGAGAAGGAGAAGAATAATTGATTGGTGGCTTCTAAGAAGGAGGGGTGGGAATCAACTGGTGTCAGTAAAATCCTGGTTTCTGGGAAAGGACTGAGCAGAAGACCCTGAGAAAAGTTCTTTCCCCCAACGGAGGAAAAGGTGCTTGGATAAGCAGATCCAAGAGAAGGAGTCAGGTTGTGTTCAGCATGCAAGCAGCAAATCCAGCAAATCGCTTTCTTTCTATTCACCTCATAAGCTCAGAAACAGGAGAGGGTGACAGAGTAAAGGAGGGGGAAGTGAAGCAATTAGTAAGAGAGCCAGAGGGAACAGACTTTCTAGAACAGATATTCAGGAATAAACCTGACACTAGGATTATGTTGTATATATTTGCTATGAATAGCTGTGGTACATAGCTTCGATGAGTACAGTAAAAAAAGGATAAAAGTCTTCACTGAAAGATACACAGCCAATTCTAAAAAATGCCCCATCATGCTGTGAAATGCCCCATGGAGAATTTTAAGGAAGAGGACCAGGATTTTGAATGAGGGTTTTTAGTAGCTAATGCTACTCTTCCACCACTTCAATAGACTTTTGATTTAATGGACCTAAGTGTAGTGGAAGTCAGATACAAGGACAAATTTTCTGCTCGGGCATCCTCATCCCAAATAATAGACTTAAGTTCATTGTGTCTGAAGTATTCCAGGTGATTTATGGTCATTCATATCATTTGCATACTTGCATAATTATGCAGTTTTTCAAATAACATTAAATTGGTATTTGCATCAATTTGCCACATTATCCTGATTAAGCAAATGACATAAATGGACACAAATGACATAAAGTGGGCTTTAACAGACCCCTCTTTCTCCCTGGAATAGTTTGCTGAATCTAAGTTTTACTGCAACGTAATAAGCATATTGAGGTACTCCTTCAAATGAAGGACTACAAGGCTATATTTGCCAGGCTGGATAGAACTGAAATTCAACCGCTAAAAGGTCACATGTTGCTCTCCTTGACATAGGCAAACAGCAGATTCTCAGAGTTTTTCTTTTTCTTATCTTTAAAGCTTCAAATATTTTTCAGATAGTTCAGCCTGGAGGTTATGAGAAGTTGGCAGACTCTCTCTCTCTCTTTAGCGAAGTGTGCAAACCAGCATCTGCATTTCCTGCGTCGGATGATGAGAGCACATCTTTTTTCTTCTGTCCTGTCCACTTTTTACAGACACGAACTGACAGCGTTTTAACAAAATGTATCCCTGTTTGGTTTGGTGGTTGCAATGCCTCAGATAGAAAGTCCATACAGAGAGTGGTAAGGACAGCCGAGAAGATTATAGGAAGCTCGCTTCCTTTATTCAGTGCTTATATAGTGCTTATAAGCACTATGTGCTTAGAGCTCAAAGCATTGTTGGAGACCCCACATACCCACTTCACGGTCTATTTCTGTTGCTCCCTTCTGGAGGAGGTTTTTAAGTATCTATAACAGGACTATTAGATTCTGTAACAGCTTTGCTCCTTATGTCATCCATCTTGTAAACTTGCAGGATTCTTTTTTTTCGCCATGTATATGTGTACATTCAAACTAGACTGGATGTTTCTCTGTGTCTTATATGTGTGTGTATGCGCATAATGGTTATCTTTTGAGAGCTGAATGCAAAAAAAAAAATCAGTGTACATTTAAAGTGACCATAAAGTTTCTATTCTATTCTATTCTATTCTATTCTATTCTATTCTATTCTATT
>WNWU01000043.1:8474259-8495589 GCA_012654045.1 Ptyas mucosa | reverse complement strand
TTCTATTCTATTCTATTCTATTCTATTCTATTCTATTCTATTCTATTCTATTCTATTCTATTCTATTCTATTCTATTCTATTCTATGTTCTACTCTCTCTCTCTCTCTCTCTCTCACACACACACACACACACACACTCACACACACACACACACATACACACACTCTGATACCCAACAAAGCAGAAGAGCAAACTTCCAGATACTACATTGTAACCAACTCCATAATCTGCTTCTTAAGGAAGAGATTAATCCAATACAGAACAGGTTGCACTCCATATTACAGTGTAATATGTCAATGGGAACTATTAATTTTGTATTAAAGCAAATATGTCCTTAACAGGGCATTTCACTTTCTGTATTATCTCCATGCAAATATCATTCAGAATAATAGAATCAAAATAATAAGTTACAACATCAGTCCCTTTTAGATGCGTGTTGCATCCATAATTCAGATATATTAGCCTTTTAAAAAAAAACAAAAAGCAACCATGTAGTTGACAGGAAAGTTTCTGTTCTGAAAAAAAATGTTTTGCTTTCTGTGTATACTGTTGCAGCCTCCAAAGATGGTTAAAAAGGCAAAGATATGCTATTCTATCGTATCTTCTTTGGCTGCCCTTAAGAAGACATTGGTCAAGTATTTCTTGATCAAATCCCTTATGTGAGGGGCATCCATCCTCCAGCTGATGACAAACCATGATTGTGACCCTCTTCTGACACTCAGATCACCAAGAAAGGCACTTTGATATATTTTAACCAATTTAAAAGCAATGAAAAGAGCTTCTTTTTTTTAAAAAAAAATATTTGAATTCACTTACTTTTTTTTTTTTTTACATCTGTTGTCTTATACACCACTTCCCTTTTTCGGTCCATGTATCATGTAGTGTATTCATTCTTCTCCCTTTATCCCTAAGAAACTGCTGCATTCTTTTCTCCACTAACCCATTTCTTTTCTATTTCTACTCCCAGGTGCTCTCTTTCTCCTTCTCTGCGCCACCATGCAATATGTATACCAGTTCTTGATGCTACATTTCTGTTATATTAAATCTTTTCCTTCCAATAGATCTCTGTCTATCTCTGTCTACTTGTATACCTTCTTTTCCTTGGTCTACAGCTGGTTTTACATTATCTGTTCCTTTTTGGATTTCATCCTATAATTCACCCTAAAGAAAGAAAGGTCTTTCTGCACTCCATCTTAGTTGTTCCCTTTGTTATCTCTTTTCCTCTGTTCTGCTATAAAGAATTAATTGATCAATTGTAATCTAAACTAATTGATTCTAATCATAATCTAGATGAGGGGAAGAATGTCAAGCACACTTCCAATTTTGGAAGTTTTGTACAAACTGTTCTTTTTATAGTAAAATAGGTTATGCGGTGAAATGTTTCTATTAAACTTCATTTTATATAAAAAAAATACATGTATCCCTCCGTGCTGCGTAGACAATTGTTGCTCTATCCATGTCATAATACTCTACCTGTGACAGAGAAATAAAAGAGGGAAAAAAGCGAAAGCAGACACATCATCAAGAGACGGTAATAAATGAATGAAACTATTACCTTGAACTTTGCCATAAATGAATAAATTATTGTTTTGATACTCCAGAAAGCCTCAGCTAAATGGGTAAAGCACTGCTAAAATATTGATTACTTGGCAACACAAAATCTCCCCAAAGGAAATTGTCCTTTTGTCTTGGAACAGTCCCTCAAAATACTCCACTGACAGCTTAATAGTATTATCATGAAAAAGAATTGGTGTTTGCTGAAAATGAAGATACTCTTTCATTTCATTCTTAACTTTGGCCTCCAGAGAACTAATTTACCAAGATATATTTTTTTCCCTTTACATTTAAGGACACTGCAGTTCACACTTTATATTAGATATTCTGATGCTTATTAATGTTGGCTGTGGTAAAATTTTCATATATGAATGTATTTTTCCTAGTGATCCACTTTTCAGTTCATATTAAGTAAATTTAATATGAATAATAGTAAAATCCCAGTTTCCCAACACACCACAATCTAAGCTTTCTATAACACAATTATTTTAACAAATGAATTGATATTTCATTATTCACATAGTGAAAAATCCTTAATCACAAACATTACGGGATACATAGAAACATATATAAGCATATTATTTGGAACCAATCCTCTATGAATTATCAGTCCTTTATGGGTACATCATCCTACTGAATAAAATTTTCCTTTAAACAGAAAGCTAAGAATGCATGTAAGTTACAATATTTATCTGTCATTTTTAAAATGCTGAAAGTTTTGCATGTTAATTTTCAAGAACGTGTTAAGAAGCCAAAACTGTTATAGATCAGCTAATGATTCTGGATTTCAATTTTGCTTAAATATTAATTTATAGTAGAATATCCTGGAATATATTGAAAATTGACCCTGTTGTACTGGATTGTTCAGAATTATGTTTTGCGGATTCAGTAGAATTATTACAAGTTATAAAGTAGGATCTTAACAAATGATATTCAATGAACACCTTTCCTCTTTTACTCATTTGCATTAAATGTCATTTGTTAAGTTCCCTCTTTATAGCTTGTAACAATTATAGCAAGCTAATCAAATTAGGTAAACCTTTTTATGTTTACTTGTTTCTAATAGTCAGTCTTTGACTGGGTTCACAGATTGCATTATGCAATCTTTATTTCTAAATAAAGACCAATTGGCTGGATTCACACAACTATTTTTTTCACAAATCACACTAGTTGGGATCAACACAAAAACAACAAATCATGCTACGCTTACAATGAGCAAATGAGGTTACTATAGACAAGAAATTTGTTGACTATAGCAATACAGTGTTCCTGGTGAACAGCCATAGAGAGGACATTTTCATATGACATCACCATTGTTTACTTGTTAAGTTGAGGGAATTTTAGTAGGCGCAGACAGAATGCAGAAATTTTATTGTATAAAGAGGATACAGGCATGGCAAGTCTGTCAGCTTCTGAACTGACTCACCTACTGAATGGTTGGAGTTTGAACTTTGCTATTTTTCTTACGACAGTAGTTACAATGATTGCACTTTAGATTCTTTTACCTAGAGAAAAACAAACAGACAGATGTTATGTATTTGTTTCCGATAGATAGCAATAGCACTTAGACTTATATATACCGCTTTCCAGTGCTTTCCAGCCCTCTCTAAGTGGTTTACAGAGTTAGCATATTGCCTCCAACAATGTGGGTCCTCATTTTACCAACCTCTGGATGAAAGGCTGAGTCAAACTTGAGCTGGTGAGGACTTGCCTTTGCCCCATAGACTGGCATGGCATTTTCCTTGAATAGCCTATAGAACCCTTGCGGTCGCACTGGTATGGATGTGAGAAATTTTGGGAGAAGACTCTTTGGGGCTTGGAAGCCTCAATAAAGACTTCTAATGCCCATGGCATATGCATGTATGAGCTGGAAAGGACAGATACATATATATTTAAATGAAATACTGTATGTATCACTATAGTAAGTGAAATGTGACTGCTTATGCCCTTGTCCAGCTAAAACTGAGTTGCGTAGCAGGCTAATGCCTCCTACTTAAGGCAGCATTTAACATCCAGCTGTCTGCAATTACTGTAAGTTCGAATCTCACCAGGCTCTAGGTTGACTCAGCCTTCCATCCTTTCTAAGGTAGGTGAAATGAGGACCCAGATTGTGGGGGCAATAAGCTGACTTTGTATAAAAAAATATACAAAAGTATGAAGGCTATTGCTTAACGCATTGTAAGCCACCCTGAGTCTCAGGAGAAGGGCGGCATATAAATAAATTAAAAAAAAAAAACCTACTGACGACAACTTCAAAGTTGTTGCTCTTATGGTTTTTTTCATCTTTCAGCCCACCCAACTTCAGTATTAGGTTGTGGCTCACATGTTCAGTTTGCCTAATTGAACTCAATTAACCCAGTCTTCCGGAACTGCGCGACACAGCTATATTTTTATAAGGTACTCAACTAGAATTTACAAATTACTCAATCAGATTTTAGCATAACATATTGTGGGAACTCATGATTAACTTAGCTTCAGTCTGTTGTATACATCCATAATATTTAATAACTTAAGATTTAGCTAATTGTGGATGAGCATGTCAGAGAACATGTCTTTCTGTTTATTTTTGATCTCACATATCCAGTCTTGTTCATCCCGTAACTGCCGACTGCTCTGATGCAATAGGACACTACCAAGAGCTGCTACTATTCTCATTGTAGATTTAATGCTTTTAGAAAGAATACATTAGTTGTAGCTTTTCACCACTGCTAGAACCTTATTTCAGACTTTGTTCTCAATTTTGTGAATTGACTTACTGAGGCACATTTTTCGCAGTTGTTTTGTTTAAGATTTGATATTGAATATAACATATGTACCACCAGCTATATGCCTAAATGACCATTTGAAGATTTCTGATCATTTGAGGAATAAATACTTTTTCAATTTGCCTGCATTTAATTGACAAGATCCCTGCAAGTTCTTGGCCAGCTATATAAATTAATTTTCCCCAAGGGCATTTGCTCAACATAACTATTTTAATCTCTGTTTAGAAGTGAATTTGTCATGTGATTCGTGAAAGCCTGAATTTCCTCTCTTTCTTTCTAAAGCAAATGGCACTTTGCAGGTGTTCAGCTTCTCATGGGATCAGTCCATTTTCTTCATTGTCTCTATGTGCATTTAGAAATCAATCATGATCCTGCAAATATTTAAGTTGACATAATCTGTAAATGTGGTGTAAACATAAAACCTAGACTTGCTCTTCATTATTTGCAGATGGTACATGCTTCCCAAAGAAAGACCCCCTTGTATTTTGGCTCATCTTGAAAAACGTTCAACATCTGCAAAAGCCTGCTAAATCATGATATATTCTAGATAACTGTAAACATATGTTATGTATATTTATTGCCTTATTTTATTTTACATGTAAATTTATTTGGTTTGGGGGTTTTTTTTGCCTCAAAGAAAGACAAATAAAAAACATGTTACCTTGAAATTATTCAACTGACTCAAACACTATACTTTTGGAACATCATCCAACTGTATGATCTTAGAGTCACTTCACCATTTTGTCCCAAACCATGGTTCATCTAAAAAGAGCTGCATTATCTGTGAGCTTTCCTGTTTGCCATAATGAGGACAACTTGACTTGCAGTGGTCCATTAAATAGTCTATTAAATAAGATAGCTGCATGAGAATCATTGGTAATGTTGTATAGAGTAAGATGATGATAATTTTGTGATTGAGATATTTCCATATTTCTTTCCGTTGCAGTTGTTGGAAAAAGCATTTGAAGAGTGTTCATAACTCTTTCTACTTCTTAGTTCACCTCAGGCCAATATAGAATATTATTTTTCTTGTTAGACTCTAGATATACAGTAAATAAGGCATGTTCTTTCCTTTAAGTGTATCTATTTCTGAGAAATTATGTAGCAGTTACTTAAGTCATAACTTCTGTCGAAGGCAGGGGTGTCAAACTGGTGGCTCACGGGCTGGATGCGTCACCTGCAGCCCATGCCCACCCCAGCTCCGCGAAGGGAAAAAATGTTGCAAAATGTCATGTGACAGCAATGTGACACTGCGAGTTTGCCACCCTTGGTCTAAGGGGAACATTGTTACAGATATGTAAATACGATTTTTTTGTAGAAATAAACTACTCAGTAAATTTTCACTATTATGAAAAGCTTTCAATATGGGTAAGCAGGCTACCATGCCATTCTTCTATTGCTTTCATTGTGATATTTGTTTTCCATGACAAAATAGCCTGCATTGTTATATTTGATGGCAAGAACATACCTATGTAGATATGTGCTAGTTTTCAGGTAGTTGGTCCATTTCAAAACTTTGGTGATAACTTTAAAAATTTTGGTCTTATGCAAGTGTGACAACATATCTTTTGTGCCATGGCATGCGGAAGATCAGAAATATCCACTTCTTCATTTAAGATCATCAATAATTCATGTCAAGGAGCTCAGGTTACTTGAAACCATGATTTGTAAAAATAACCTGGGATCAGATATCATGGATTGCCTGGCCTTATAAATATTGACTTGTTCACTGCAGTAAGTACAATATCAGTAATATAGTGTAGTCTTTTGCTAGAAGTTTTACTTAGGTATTGGTTAAATTATAATGTGTTTGTTTGGTTTTGACTTAGCATATTGTATGAACCCAATCAATTTTGAGTCAAAAAACCATGGTTAATCAAATGAAGAATTAGTATAATGTATGAACTCTGGATTCATATTATGTGCTAAGCCATAATGCTGTTTGTTTGATTTTGTACATTCAATATACTATGTAGACTTGTCCAGTGTGGAGGTAAATAATTGTCTTGGGCCAGGGGTGCCAAACCTGATCACATCATGGGCTGTATTGTGATTGTTTTTGTGCTTACGGAGCTGGGGTAGGCGTGGCCTGCACAACCTGTATCCAGCCTGCAGACCACTTATTTGACACCGCCTTGGGCAATCATGATTTAGGGTTTGTACAATGTACATATCCAGGTTATGTTGCTTATATAATAAACCATGGAAAGAACAATTGGGTTAGCAGGATGTTTCTATCCAACTACAAAGAGATGAAAAAGAAATGACTAATAAGAAAGACAACATGACAGAAATGCACTGGTGGGATTCAGCCAGTTCGCACCACTTCGGGAGAACCGGTTGTTAACTTTCTGAACAGTTTGATAAATTGTTGTTGGAAGAAATCATTAGGGCGGGGAACCGGTTGTTAAATTACTTGAATCCCACTACTGCAGAAATGTGATATAGAACAAATACCATACACTTACACATATATAGTAGTCAATGGACACTAACCTCACAATCATTACAAAAGCTTCAAATGGCTCAAAGAGCCAAGGAAGGATACATGCTCAGCATTACAAGACAAGATTGAAAGACCTGCACATAGAGAACAAACGAAAACATACGATATCATCAAGAGAATAAAAGAATTGAAATGGAAATGGGTTGGTCACATAGCAAGAAGAACTGATTGCAGGTGGACCCAGGCAGTCGTAGAATGGATCCCACTTGATAAAAAGCATCCATGAAAGACCTAAAACAAGATGGATCGATGACACCAGCAAGCATTGTGGGTCCAATTGTCAATAGAAAGTTCAGGACCATATTGGTTGGAAACATGCTGAAGAGGCCTTCATCCTGCAGGGGATAGACAACGGCTAAAATGATAATGATGAGTAGTCAATGCAGAAAATCAATGTGCTTTTCTTTTATTTTGTTCTCACAACTCTTTTATTTTCTTTTTGATCACCTTTCGTTCCAAATTCTTCATTTCTTCTTTACTGTACCTCAGTCATGGGATCATATTTCACCCGTCTGCAATATCCTGTCCCATTATGAAGAGAGAGAAGTTCATAGGAAACATTCTACACTTAAGGGAATGATTATTATAGCTATATGAAATGCAAAAGGAGGGTTTCATACAGAAACTCAAAATCAAAAGCATAATTTATATTTGTAGTTTATAGTCGATTTCTATTTCTCAGGGTTTTTTTTTTTTTTACACCAAGAGACTCTTCAAATGAAGTTTGTCTTCATGGTTGCCCAGATAATCTTAAACATCGATAATGTTCCTACTTTATCTCCAGATGCTACTTTTCTTACAGCATTCAAGATCTTAGCCTCAAAGCTTTAAGAGCTCACTTGCTGATATCACTATTTGAGAATCACTACTTTTGTTGAACTTCAATATATCTATCTGTATAGATACATAAATGTTTCCTAATAAGAAAATGCAAACAACAAGATTAGTTAGGTGAAGGATGGGTCCATCACTTAGAACGATGCATCAAATCTTCTCTGCAGCATGTTATAAGTTGATTGTAGGACTGACCTACAGAAGACTAGCTAGCTAAAACTAGTGAGCTGCAAGCAAGTGTAACTGGTATTGTGAAATGTTAGACCAGCAGCCCGCAACCTTTTGGGTACCAGGGACCAGTCCTGTGGAGAAAAAATTTTCTACAGACCAGAGGGGGCGTGGTTTTGCATGCTGCCTGCATCCCTCTGATGGGGCTTCACTTGTTTGCGCGCCCCGGTTGCTGGCATGCCATGGATTAGTGCTGATCCACGGACCAGGGATTGGGGACCCCTGTGCTAGACTACTCCTTTTGGCCTTCTATGATTCACTTATTCAAAGGAAATATGCATGCTGCTACCACTTTCACTCCCCCAGATTGCCACTGGAGTTTGAAACTAATCCATAGCTGCCTTCAATTGCTGCCAACCTCAAAATATCAGAAGTGTCCTTAAAACTTCACATGCTAGTCAGTTGTTGTTGTTGTTAGTTGTGAACTCATGTCCGATCCATCGTGACCCCATGGACAATGTTCCTCCAGGCCTTCCTGTCCTCTACCATCCTCTGGAGCCCATTTAAGCGCATGCCTACTACTTCAGTGACTCCATCCAGCCATCTCATTCTCTGTCATCCACTTCTTCTTTTGCCCTCAATCTTTCCCAGCATTAAGCTCTTCTCTAGTGAGTCCTTCCTTCTCATTAGGTGGCCAAAGTAATTGAGTTGCTAGTCAGTACTAGTTAACTAATAGATTGTACACCTTCACCCCATTATTTAATTGGACTGGAAAAACAAAAATCCATTCTTTTCTTCAGTATGTAACAAGAAAAGGACAATAGTTGTAGCCACCCTGCCCAGATTTCTATTATAAGTAGCTACAATATATGTGGGCTGTGGTTTTGTAAAAGAAAATAAATACCTAATCCACTTTTCTACTGTTAATACACTGCGTATAGTATAAAAGCATCTGAAGGTATTATGTTTTCCTATTGGCAGTTCTTTGATGTACTTTCCTCAATAGAGCTAACCATGGTTGCATGCCGCTAGAGTGACCACAGTAGGATAGAGCAAGGGTGATAAATCCAGAGCAGGGCAGACATGCTCCAGGAATTCTAGTTTAAATAATTGTCATGGTTGATCTAAGTTGTTTTCATTATTTGCAGATCCTTGCATTTATCCATTGTGTAGAGTAGTTCAGATAAAGCAAGCAGGAGTAAAAATATCAAGACTTGTTTTTCTTCCTGCTCTTTGATAAGGGACCAGTTAGTATACAAAGTGCCAGACTGCTTAGGGATTTGAGGTAGTGCAAGACACAAGGAGAGGCAAAAAGAGATCCCACAGCTTTTAAATGTACCATTGCAAGGCCAGGAGTCAACTCAGCTCTCAGCCTTGCCAACATCATCTAATCAAACACATTCAGAAGTTGAAGTTCACTTGACCTACAGCCTTCATTGTAAGCTCCTCAAAGATTATTCTATATCTGCAATGAAATCATGCTGAATTGTTTAAATCAAACTTCCCTTTGTGTGCTTAAATCAAGTCTCCTTCTAGTCTTCTTTTGTCCTGACTTGAATATTCAAAGTTCTGTAGGCTGTCATGGGCCATATCAGTGGTGGGCTGAAAACAGTTTAACAACTGGTTCAGTGAGCCCGCAATTTGAAGCTCAGCTGCTTACCTTCTAAGGCAGCCCCAATAAGTAAAACAGTAGAGGCGGGGAAATCAGCTGTGGTGCACAAATCAGCTGAGCCAGAAAGAAGGAAATATAGGACAGGATAGGACAGAGGTGGGTGGCTGGGCATGGCCATCTGATCGTTGGAACTACCGGTTCACCCGAACTGGTCTGAACTGGCAGCAGCCCACTACTGGGCCATATCCTCAAAATCTCTATATCTTCTGTGTTACCTTTTTCTGAAGCCCCTCAAATCTATTAACAGTCTGAAAACATGATGCCTATAACTGCACACAGTACTCTGATTAAATTTTATATGTGTCAAGTAGAGAGGATAATGATTTCATGTATCTTTGATGCACTACATTTTCTAATGTAGCCCAGAACTGCACTAGAAGCTACCTCAGAATGCTGACTCATGTTCTGCTTGTGATCTTCTTAGAAGGATCATTTTCATATCATAAATCTGTCAACTTATATGTATGTCCTACATTGTTTCTCCCTAAATACAATACATTACATTGATCCTTGTTAAAGAATACTGTGTTCAATTCAGCCCAGTCATCTAATTTATCCAGATTAGACCTCATACTCATTCAATTGTCTAGGATGTTTTTTCAGACTTCCCAAGTTTGCTTTACCTGCAAATTTAATAAATAGCCTGTTTACCAGGTTATTTATGAAAGTGTTAAATAACACTATAAAGAATAACATTTGTAAAAACCTTGCTTAAATCAAGGTAGATTATATACACAGGATTCCCCTTGCCCACTACCGTAGTTACCCTGTTAAAGAGGAAGACAAGATTTGTTTCACATTATTTTTTACAAAACCATGTTGGACCTTAGCAATCATGGCTTTGTGTTCAGGATGTTCTGCTAACAGCTTTCTGGAGATCGATGTTAGGCTCACTAATTGATCATTACTGGGCTCCTTTGTTTTATTTCTTAAAGAGAAGGACATTTGTTCTCTTGGATATATTTCATTGGGAAATGGGGGATTTGAAAACATTCAAATCATGTAGAAGTTCTTTGGGGTAGTTTTCCTTTGCAAGTCCAATAAACTCAATGACTTATTTGATTATGATGATCCCTGTATGATTTTTCTGGCTGCTATAATATTTTGCCTTAATATAAATAAGAAATGAAAAATGAACTTTGAAACTTTTATCAACTAACTGTAAGATATATCTACTGTAGCCACCTGATGGCAGTACAGTTGCATATTTCTCTTTGTCTACATTTTCTTCTCTCCCCATATTATGTTAGGTATTGCCCTGTCAACATCAGTATGAATGTAAAATAGCAAGAGAAATAATATAGCAATCTTTTCCTGATATTAATAACCAGCAATGCTCCTTATATTATGTTTAAATACATATTTAGAAAATAACCTACATAGTTAAGGCTCCTGACATTAATTGCTGCCTAGCTAATGCAGTAGCAAGTATAAAAGAAGAAAGCTCAGCATGTAGTCAAAATATCTGTTTTCCAAGTAGGCAGAAGCAGGTTTTCAAGTTATGACTGGTGCTCATAGAGCTAAATTAAGTCATGAGACGAGATAACACAATACACCATCATTTTAAAGCAATTTAATCACAGAAACTAAAAAAAAAAAGGCGGAAGTAAATAGACATTTTATTTAATAGAAACCATCTGTACTGTACAGTAGGCAAATTGTATAAAAATGAATAAAACTGTCTCTGGAGGAACATGACTCAAGCCCTAGCTTATATAATGAAGATGTATATGTGTCTTTTAGCATTTGCATTGTCTATTAGACTAGGTAAATCGCACCACTAGTGTAAGCAAAAGAGCTTCAAATTTTATTACCATCCTATGACGGATGACAAACACAGTAATAGAAATAATGCCCATTAAATGGGGCTTGTTCCAGACCTTAAATGGCCATACATTTGGGGCATTAGATGGAGCTAAATAGATACAGAGTGATGGCTGATGGACATTGTCACTGCTTTAAAACCTGGAGTCTATAACAGTAGTCTTTTAAACTGGGTTAGACCTCAAGCCTATTGTTTCATTCAGTCTCACTAGGGAAGAATCTAATTTAAACATGTCCAGATTGACTTTTGTACAGCTTTTTGAGCGAAAAGAATTCAGGCAAGTAATTCTTAAGCTGCATCTTTAGGTTGGAGAGAAGGGGGGGAAAGTACTTATCGGGTATACTTGACAGCAACAATTGGAGGATCATTTTTAATATTTTCAAATTATCTTCAGCACAAACCTTCCATGCTCAATAAACACGCAAATAGTGCAAAATCTCAGGTGTAGTTAGCTTTATAAATGAGATGGAGATTCTATTTGCTTACTTCCTCTGGAATCTCTTAATTGTCTGAGCCCAAATTTTGAATTAAACTGCAAAAAAATGCTTCCTTATTTAACTTGATGTTAAAACACGCTCAATGCTTTGATGTTTCAGGAAAAATAAAAACAACTTGCCTTTTATAGACACGGGCTACTTTCAATATTATTTATCAGGGTCACTTATGCGATTATGATTTGAAAGGAGAGAAAAAATATGCAAACTTCTGAAAAAAACCCCCCTTTTTATTTTGCTGTAGAGAAGAACTTGAAACTTACACAGCTGAAACTCACTTTGCTCCTAATTGCATATGAAGGAAATTTAGTTATGAATTATTTTCAGGTAAACCTTAAGTGATTTAAAATCATTTTTTTCCTCATGATATTCTTGCTTTTTAAAATGGAAGTTGATGTTTCTCTAATAAAATCCAAGGATCCTACTTGAACAAAGCAGTAGAATTCCTGTGTAAACTCCAGAGAATAAGCTTCTTCTAAGATAGAATAGGTTTTATTCTAAATGGTCCCTGACATTTCCTTTCTCCTATTGCTATCAATTGTTTGTGGTTCAGAGTGTATTCAAAATTGCTCTGAAATACCAGTCCAAGGGAAGTTCTGACACTTGTGAGCTATTTAACTGACTCTGAGTTTTGATAATCTTTTCAGGATATTCTGTATAGACACAAAGACACAAGAAAGAGAGAGTGAGAAAAATAAAATAAAATAGAGAGGAACGTTTCAAGAAACTCCACTTGCAAAGATGTTTTCAAAAGTCCTGTGAAATAATCTAAGGGGCTTTTTGCTAGGAAAAAAAAATATTAAGAAGCAGAGTGAAAGTAATATTATTACAATATCTGTTTTTTCTTTTATCTGGGATTGATTTTACATTGAGATTGATTTGATAGTGGTAGGATTAGTTCAGGGAATAACAAAACTATATTCATGTGGGATTTACAAAATATTACTACTTCCTTGCATGGATCTCTGGAACATGTTTCTTTTCTTTTTCCAATAAGAAGCAAATATTAAAATACAATTTATTTATTTTATAAATAAATTATATGAATCCTCATAGGCTTGAAATTAAGGTATATGTTTTTTTTAAAACAAATATACAATATCAATATATTAATTAGAAACAAACAATTCAGTTTTGAAATCCTATACATATGCAGCTAGAAAAAAAATTATCATCAATGACACTATTTGAATAGACATGCTGCATTGCAAAAATATATATAGACTTGTTATCTGATATAAAACAAGAGCAACATAGTTATACAGCTTGATTCAGTGGGGAAATAGACCCATTTGCTGTAATGGGTCTACTTCTATTAATAAAGAAAAGCAAAAGAAATTAGGCATTGTAATTTAGTCCACCGGTTTCCTGTGATCTATTATACAGTACTGCACTATGTTTTTAAACAAACAAGCTAGCTAAGAATTTAGATATTTTTAGATTTAAAAAATATTTCTGAGGGAGAAAAAAAAAGAAACATAAGAGAGCCAATTATTTTTTTAAAAAGGGTAAGAGAACCTGAAATTAAGTATATCTATTATGTTTGTCTCCCATAATTTGTTTAAAAAAAATAAAAATAATTTTAGATGGTGCCTTTGGTAAAAGCACTTTTTGTTAATAAATAAATAAATGCTGACTTTCTCAATTTATCGTAGTCAAAATGTTTCGCCATTGAAAACAACAAAAATCTAAAATAGTAAAATACCTGTATCTTTTAAAAAAAAATCTTATAAATAAAAATGGATAGACCAGAATTTTTTTAAAAAAGAATGAAAATAGACATTTTAAGAAAATAAAAGAAATATGTCTGTACTGGAAAAACATCCAAGATATACTGAAGGCTGTTGATTTTGTTGGATATTTTTCTCATTTGGTCTATTAGATGATCACACTTCTGATCATTTTCTTGTTTTGAAGTTGCCCCACTTTGGCATATACTTAAAAGGCCATACCAAGGGCACAATTAAAACAAAAATCCATTGCCAATTTTAAACTGAAATACCTCAAGCCTGAATTTTCTGTATTATTCAGCACTCATGGCTTCTAAAGTCTGGCTTCATAAAGAGATAATGGGGCCCAAACCATTTGGAAAATCCCAAGTGGAACATGATCACTAATGACCACTCTAATTAAACAAGGCTAAGTAAACAAGCAAACAAAACAAAACAAAAATCCTGCCCAAATTTCAGTGACATCCTAAAATAAATAAATAAAACAAAAGAAAACACCCTTCCCTCATTGACCATTTTGGTCCACAAGATGGCAGTCTTAAGCTTCTTATAAAGAGTTCCATAGGCTAACAAGAGCATGGGTGAAAAGATTATGGATTAAGGCAGGGGGGAGAATGGAGGGGTGTGTGTGTGTGGAAAAGCACAGAGAGAAAAGTGGACATGAAAGCTAGCTAGACTTCTCTAGATGTTCCTAACTGTAGAAAATTGTGTTTCTTAAAATCTAGGGATGTTCTTTGGCGTTTTACTCTGAGCTAAGATTCTAGTCCGTATTGCTCCTGGATCAGAACCATATGAAGGTCCTTTCAGGCTTTATTAATATAATTGGTGTTGTGGATTATAATTTGAATTCTGGGGAGGCTGGAACTTCCACAGCGCATTGCTCAATTTGATAGCATCACTCTGACTTTAGATCAGACCACTGACATACACACACACAGCAACAACAACAACACCAACAACACACACACATTCTATTACCCAGATGTGGAAAAACAAACATGTTTTAAGAAGGAAAGGCAAAGCAAAATGTTCTCTTTAGATATCAGCCAATGATCAGGTTACATGCCAAGGCTATCCAAGCAAGGGCACAGATGAGTTGATTACGGAACTTTAGCTTACAACAATAGCCCCCGAACTGAAGACTTTATTGCTATTATAATCATTTCACAAACAGGGAAAATCTAAATTTAATATATTAAAAAAAACCCCACCCCTGTCATCAATTATTACAACGGCCTTTTCCACTCAAGGAGTGATATGTGGGAAAGACTGCCAATCATGGCACATCAGCAAGGCTGGAGCTGTGGAGAATCATTTCCAGGTTTGCCACCTCTCCACATATGTTTATTGTTCAACGAGTGTCCAAGCACATATTTTAGACTGCATTTGTGTGAATGTTGGTGATAAAAGCATGCTATGTTTGTGCTAGCAAATGCCACAGTCACTTGCCAAACTTTTTCCCTCTGTAGCATTGCAGTTTATCATCCAGATAAAGGAATGAGTGCGCACTCATTGATATAACACAACAAAATGCAGGAAGAAAAGTGTAAACATCTTATTGAGTAGAACGTTGACATGACTGAAACTCTAGACCAAGCATATATTAATTAACCCTGCAATGACCTAAGTAGACGATTAATTTATGTAGCTAGGCTTCACAATATGGAAGAAAAAGAGCATTTTTGCCCTGGTTTAGATTTCTAACTGCAACAAGTTCTTTCATCTCAGGAGCTGTATAACAGACTGGCTAGTATGAAAGAAATGATCAACCTCTGACATCCTCTTTCCCGCTGTTTAAAACGTATCAAAGGACAATGTAATAGAGCCATACGTGACAGTGAGCCAATGTTGCCTTTAGAGATATAACAAATCACCTGGGTTTCCCCCCCAACCCCAGTCCTGGAAACATGGCTTTGTATTACATTATAGAGTAGCTAAAAAGGCAGCAAATAAGCAAATAGTGCCTACTTGGGTTCAAATTGTCATTCTTGAGTTCTACCTTACCTGTAAATGTCTGTGAAGGTTAGCCCTTTGTATTTAGCAATAAATTTATGATGGAAGGAAGGATGGATGGATGGATGGATAGAAAGAAATAAAATAAGATATGGTACTATTCCTTCATGTATACTGGTTTGGTTCTTTGAACTTAAAATAAAGATGGCATAGGTAGTGGGTGGGTAATTTTTAGGCATAGCAAGCTTATTTACTAATACTTGGTTTCCTGCCATTAATTGGATCAGGAAACCAGTGATCTGTTGTACCACTCCATGGTTTTGAGGACTGTATTTAATTCCCATGTTTTGAAAGAATGTTAGAAACAATTAATGAAGCAACTAAGTTATATGCCAACAGCTTGCTCCAAGATATGTAAATAGAAGCTCTAGAGTCAGTTGTAGCGTGTCTCTGAATAGCAGTAATAGCAAGGGCCTCTTCAAGAGAACAGCCTACCTCATTTTGTATTGATGGAGTCCCTTTTTTATCAGGAGAAGGGACTTCTTCCCAGAAGCTACTTCCATAATAGGAAACATCAGGAGAATAGGATTATTCTCTCAGCACTTGGGGTGAACTTGAATATTTATCTTTATGTTGCTGGGTGAAAGAATTGTGCTGAGCAAAAGGGTCAGTAACAATCAGAGAGAGAAAGAGAGAGACAAAGAAAAAAAAGAGAGAAAGGGAATGAATGGATGAATGAATGATTGAATATGAGAATATAAATCTTAAGAGACCCAGTTTGGGGCAGTAGTTAAAGCACCAGGGTTAAAACCAGGAGCCAATGAGTTCTAGACCCATTTTAGGCATAAAGCCAACTGAATGACCTTGGGCTAGTCCCTCTCTCAACTTCAGAAAGGATGCAGGTCTAAAACTCTTGCCAAGAAAACTGCAGGGACCAGTCCAGCCAGTTGCCAGGAGTCAAAAACTGACCTCAAGGTACACACACACACAAACACACAAATCTTCTCAGCTAAGCTTGCAGTGAGAAGGTAACAAGGGCTCATTTTTGTACAACATTCTTGAGACCAAATCTCTCTCCTAATTCCTTCACAGTTAGCTTCTCTACATTCCTAATGGCCCAATGATTTCCAGACTTGGCTGGCAATTTTCAGCCCTTTCCATCTGTGTTCCTGGGTACTCTCCAGCTGAAAGGCAATCCCTTTGTTCTGCTCAGAGCACTTGCATGAAAATGGCAATTACCTCCAAGAACGAATTTTGAATGAGATCGGAGAGAAGCCTCGGCTCTTCCTCGGATGCCGCTGGATTTAGAAGGCACTCTTAAGTGAGCAGCCCAAATCGGCATGAGGGTTGTGGATTCGGAGGCACTGAAAAGTGGCCGTGTAGCTGATGCTGCATTATTTCTGAGCAGAGAGAGACAGAAAAAGTCCATGTTTTAATAATAATCTCTCATAGCCTTTTCCAGAAGTTGGAGGATGCTTTAAAAAGATTCATGAACAAATCATAACAGTGCAACACACGCTGAAACAGGCTATAAAGTCCTTGAAAAGTATATATGTGTTGTAATATTCCATTATTTTAGCAGCTTCCAGTTTGACTTGTTGCAACTGATTGTGTATCTGCCAGATGTTACCTGGAAAGCAGGAAAAGAAACTGCTTAATTGAGACAAAATGCTTGTGCAAGACAAGAAATACATGTTTTCATGTTCCTTTCAGAAATATTGATACACTTGTCCATTTCTAAATAGAGATATTCCTTTGTTATATCCTGAAGGCATAATAACTGTTGCTATTAGTTTGGTTATTTTCTGTCCTCTTTCTGTCAATATAGCACTCTGGTGTATTCAGTCAAACCAAAAGTCCTATATAGAGCAAGTCCTACAGAGATACTAAAAATAGTTCTACAGATGTAAAATGTGCAACTTGAGGTAATGTTAATAAATAGATTCCATGAACATATGAAAATTGGCTATTATGTATCTACATGCAATCTAGCTTGAGTGCCTAGAAGTTGGACAGAGTGGAATAAAAAATAACCCAAATGGATAGTAAAATTTCACAGTCTACTATGTTTTATAGGAATACAGAAAAACCAAAAAGTGACACCACCAGAACTGAAATCACATCGCAAACATAGTGACAACAGATAAAGGATCTCACATTTTTATCTTTCTTCATGAGATACAGTATCTTGGAAAGCCACAGAGATCTTAGTTTCTGAATAACTAGCCTTCCCTGCATAATGAGATCCCCCCCCCCCCCATATTGCTGTATTCTCAATAGGTTAATTTAGATAATAGAAAGAATTAGCAACAGATGGGAGCAGAGCTCCACCTGTCTAAAGCACACCTAAGACAAAGAATACACTTACTAGAAACACAGAAGGTGCTTCACAATGCTTATACCTAGCACATTTTAGGAAACTGCCTTATACTGATTTAAACCATTGATTTAGTTAGTTCTGTGTGAGTTATGTCAACTTACAGGAGACCTCAAAGGCTTTATACAGCAGCCTTTCTAAGTCCCACCTGGAGATGCTTGAGGATGTACCTGGAATCTTTTGTTCATAAAACAAGTGTTCCATTGTTGTGCTTATACCACAGGTCTCAAGGCTGGCAGGCAAAGAATACAAGCCACAGTTCAAGTATAGGCTCAGCAGCTTTTAATTACAGTATAAGGAAGCTTATACTGCAACTAGTGCTGTCAACATAACACTGCAATCTGTCTGGCATTTATTATGTGTGCATACAATTTATCTCAATAATTTCCAACAGTAGCAGCATTGTAGGATTCATGTTGACAAGCAGGCTGCATTAGTGATGGTGTATTAACTAAAGCAGTGTTTCTCCACCTTAGCAACTTTAAGATATATGGACTTCAACTCCCAGAATTCCCCAGCTACCATACTGGCTGGGGAATTTGGGGAGTTGAAGTCCACATATCTTAAAATTGCCAAGGTTGACAAATACTTGATCTAAGGGAACCGGGAAAAAAAGCCAACGAAAAGACGAATCCCCTTGTATCCTCGACTAATCAAATCTGAGAAAGAGAAATTCCTTCTCGATGCCAGACGTGACAATCCTTTAGCCTTGGAGTCAGAAAGCCCAAATGACTTGTCTTCCCAAAGAAAAGACTAATCTTAACCACTCTGGCATCAATCTGACCACTTCTAGTAGTCACCAAGGTGTTGAAGGAAGAAACAGTCATTCCAAGCGAAAAAAGTAAATGTCTTCAGATACTTATATTGGGCATTTTTGGCTATTAAAATTCATCCATCTGTTCCTTGGTACCTCTTAAAAGAAAGAGCCTTGTAGGAATGAGAATTATTACGGCAGATACATAGGTTGATTCAGGCACTGCATCTAAGAACAAATTCGTTACTGAGCATTGTAATCGTTATTATAAACAAAACAAGAATTTGCTTCTGTTTAAATATTAAGTTATTTACAGTGACTTTATTTCGCTGTTAGCTGAAAGAGCAATGCAATGGGGACTCTGCAATACAATCATTAAGTGCAAATTACAGAATATCTCCTGGGCTCACCTGAGTTGTGCAGTTACTTGCCTCTCAAAGGGAGCATAATTTATCCCTGTTAATTTTGGAACAAAAGACGTTTAGGTTACCTATATGATGCCAAAAAAAAAAAAAAGTGGTTTGGTTATTTTTTGATGTGAGGGGAAATTTCTCTATATTTGTAAAATATCAGCTGCAGGGAATAGCTCATCAATAGGTTTTGGAGACAGGGTTGATCTTATTTACAATGCAGAACGTTCAATAGAAAGCAAAAGTGCTTTTAAAAGGAGCTCATGGAACACTTTGAAAATATTAATTAGTGTGTTGAAGCATTCTGCATAGCATATCATAGTAAAACTGCTCCAGGGGGTTGCTTGGAATGAATTATTAATTTGAATCTTTCTTTCCCTTATGCTTCACACCCTGATTTAAAGGGAGGGCTGGGGGGGGGGTTAGACCCACATTGTCTGCTTAGCGGGAATAGTAATGGCACTGATGCAAAAGGACTGTAGTTCAGTGTGGTCCCAAGAATTTGGGGGTTAGAAACCCAAATCATTTGGTATCCATAGATTAGCACTCTTCTGTAGCCATTGAGCCCGGCCACTTCTCAAGCCCACACTAGCTGAATTATCCCACAGGATGGGAGCACAATGAAAACACCCATGCTGATGTTCAGCCCTTTGTATTATGTGCGGTCCACCTTGCTGTGAAAATCAGAAGGCCTCCTGTTCTGCAGACACAGCTCTACTCTTGTTTTTCCATGGTGTAGATGTCACTGTATTATTCCTCATTGAGCTCGCCTTTGGTGGTCATGTTCAGATGAGTCTCAAATGAAGACCAGAAGCTGCTTTTATAGGCTCAGTTAAACATGCAATCGTTTTGTTCTATCAACCAAGACATTGGAGTTCATTTGTAGGAAACAAAATCGTACAGGTTAGGATTTGGCTGGACCCACACAGGTAGTCCTCGATTTACAACAGTTCACTTAGTGACCAGTCAATGTTACAACTGCACTGGAAGAAGTGACACGATCATTTTTCACACTTATGACTCTTCCAGCAGCCCCATGGTCACATTTACATTTGGATGTTTGACACCTGGTTCATATTTATGACGGTTGCAGTGTCCCGGGCTCATGCGAGCCTCTTTTGCGACCTTCTGACAAGCAAAGTCAATGGGGAACCTGATTTCACTTAACAACCATGTTACTAATTTAATGACTGCAGTGATTCACTTAACAAATGTAGCAAGAAAAGTTGTAAAACGGGGCAAAACTCACTTAACAAATTTCTCACTTAACAACATAAATTTTGGGATCAATTACGGTCGTAAGTTGAGGACTACCTGTACAAAGAAGAAACTAGCCACAGAAAACCCACTTAGCTGGCAGTAGGTCAGCTCTGTTTCAACTATGCTTTTAGAAGTTCTGCCACCAATATATTTGAATATTTGAAATATGCAGGTACACCATCATTATTTTTTCCCTTTGCCCTTCATTCATCCATAATTACACTCAATATTTCCAGAACTGTTCACTCTCCCTTTTTAATATATTACATCAAAGCCATGTTTGTCCAAAAGTAGATATATAGCAAACAGCTACATCTTTGACATTCCCATAACCAGAGATAATTGGGTAAATGAGGAATAAATAAATTCTGAATTTAAATTCTTTCTTAATGAGAATAAATACAGCAAAAGTGGAAAGCAAAAAATCTAACATTGTAATTTTGGCATTTACCAGTAATATGGGCAAGGCCATGCGTAGAAAGTGAGCCCAAGAAAGTTCTGGATAATTTATGAGATTTTGTTTTTATTTATTATTCAGTGGAGAATTTAAACATTCCAGATTAATTCCTAGTTTAGAAGGTTTATTTTTTAAAAAGAAGCTTTACAACACAGTTCACTTAAAACTGTTTAGAAAAGAGACTTTTGAAAATTTTTAGTATATGTTCAAAACTGCAGCTTCTGCCAATTTAGTTTTTCTGATAAGATCATTTATGGCAATTTTGATGTTAGAGATGCTGGAACATGCCAATACTGACTTTTTAGGGAGTGGAATTTAGGAAGACTAGTACATTAAAACATTATTTTCCTTTCCCTTCTACATTGCCTAAGGTAGGATTCTCTGAAATTGAATGTCACCAAAGAAGAAAGGCAAATAAGGCATTCTATCTGAATGGTACATTAGAAGTGGGTCCATAAACTATAATCAATTCTAATTCTAATTCTAATTCTAATTCTAATTCTAATTCTAATTCTAATTCTAATTCTAATTCTAATTCTAATTCTAATTCTAATTCTAATTCTAATTCTA
>WNWU01000043.1:8428180-8474249 GCA_012654045.1 Ptyas mucosa | reverse complement strand
TTCTAATTCTAATTCTAATTCTAATTCTAATTCTAATTCTAATTCTATACCTCCTCCCTGTCGCACTCCAACTTTGTCATCCTCCCCTTCCTCCTACCTATCCTCCTCCCCATCCTGCCTCTGTCCCTTCCTCACCAGTGGTGGGTTGCCCCAAGGGACTGGTTCGCAAGAACTGGTAGTAAAACTGACGTGAGGCCCCGCCCACCACCCCAGATGTCATCATCGGTGATGTGCGCATGCGCAGAAGCTTCTGAGCATGCGCAGAAGCAAGGCGTGTGCGATCCCGTTGTGAACCGGTAGTAAAGGTAAGTAGAACCCACCCCTGCTCATCACCATTTTTCACCCTCTCTCTCTTTATTCCTTTCCCTTACCTCTGGTAAGTTTCATGGATGAAGTCATGAAAACATTTAACCCCCACCCCATTTGTTCCCACCCTTCTCATCCCTGTCCCATCCCCCTATCCCTCACCCCCTCTCTCCTCTCCCCTTGCCTCTTTTCCCTGGCTCACGCTACCTATTTCTCCCCTTGAATCTGGCTTCCCCATTGACTTTGCTTATCAGAAAGTGGCAAAAGGGGATCACATGGCTTGGGACAAAGCAACAATCATAAGTATGAACCAGTTGCCAAACATCTAAATTTTGATCACGTGATCATGGGGATGCTACAAAGGTTGTAACTGTGAAAAATAGCATAGCATAGCATAGCATTTAGACTTATATACCGTTTCACAGTGCTCTAAATGGTTTACAGAGTCAGCATATTGCCCCCAACAATCTGGGTCTACATTTTACTGACCTCTTAAGGATGGAAGGATGAGTCAATCTTGAATCTGGTGAGATTTGAACTGCCAAATTGCAGTCAATCAGCAGTCAGCAGAAGTAGTCTGCAGTACTGCATTCTAACCACTGCGCCACTTCAGCTCTTGGTCATGTCACTTTTTTCAGTGCTGTTGTAACTTTGAATGGTCACTAAATGAACTGTTGTAAGTCAAGGACTACTTGTACAAAGAACTTAAAATGTCCCATTAACACATGACTATGAATGAAATGACATTCTTTATATATACATTGGAAAATGCAAGTATATTGTCCAGAATCAGAAATCAGAAACTTTTTAATCTTTTCTTTAGTCTTTCATTATTAATAGTTATTGATTTTCAACCTTGGTGCAGTTCCAAAGATGCTATCATGAGATATCAGTCTTTAGCCAAAGTTATTTGAGATTTGGAAGACATTTGTTGTGGTAAGAATATGTTATGCTGTATTAAACACCTGATTAATAATTACTTTGATATTTTTATAGGGATAAAATACTATATATTTCTATAAACGATAGACTTGTTCATTTGATAGCTGCCTTAAGCAAATTAATAGAAATTAATGATAATCTCTCCCCCTCTCTCTCTCCCTCTCCCACCCCCTCCCTCCCTCCCTCTCTCTCTCACATGCACACAGACACACACTAACCTAATGTATGAAAGAATCAAATTTCTTTTGCACTGATTTTTTTTAGTACTTGCATCTATCAAGATGATGTACACATGGCTTTTACAAAGTTTCCTAATAAATTTCTTATAAAAAAATTCTTCTCAGACATGACGTAAGATGAGAGAGAGATCATTTTTTATGTTTGGGAACTGTCTGAAGATTAGGAGGCAGGCCGCAAGAATTAGAGGTCAGTTTTCAAAACAGGGTAGTTCTGCCACATTCCCATTTAGCTTGGTATTTTTAAACGGTGAATTGAATAATTTTGGGCCTCAAAAGCAAGATGAGACAATGAAGTTTTCTAAAAACTGGGGATCTTCCAACTGTAAAAAAGGCATTAGATCAGCAAATACAATTCCGCTTGAGAAAATGGACAATGATGACTAATTTTCCTGAATCTTTTATCTTGTACCACATGTTTCATAGATGAAATATTGAAATATTGAAATCAGCCGTTTTAAAACGTATCCCAGCAAAGCTGTACTGAGCGGCCTGAAATATTCAAAACAGACGTTTGCATGCTTACATTTTATTTAAGTTAAAATTGGCATACACTCTGCACCAGAAATGTACAGAATAGAGAGGAGAGTAAAAAGCATATCTGTCATTAACCACAGCTGAATCTCTATGCACATACGTATAATTCAGGTCAAGATATTATCTTTTATAATTAAAATTTTATTGAATTTTAATATAAAAACAAATACATACATTAAAAATTAAGCAGAGAACAAACATTTTCTATCAGGAGACTACAAACTGTGGTATGCGAGGACAGGAACATCTGACCCATAAAAAATACCCTGCTTTAGTTATAAAAATACCTTTGTGGCAAGAAGTAAAGAGAGATATATTACTGAAACGCTCTATAATTGTGGTACTCTGTTGATTATTTCCTTTAAAATGGGGGAAAATCTCAAGTTGATAAAGTAAAAGGTTGAGGCGGTAATTTTATACTATATATATTTTATTGAGCTGAAAAAAGTTAGAAGTCAATATGCTTTTTCTTTTATTTCCCTCTGTGCCTACACCTTTCTTTCCCCTTCCCCTTTCCGCCTTTCCTCTCATCGTTATTTTCGTTTGTATTTTTTATATGGTGATGATTTTAATAAAGTTCTCAAATGAAAAATAGGAACTGTTTTAAGCCAAACAAGTCAGGATAAAAGACATGAGGTTGTGTCAGTAAGACTAAAAAGAAAGTGATGTCGGGGGTTGATTTTAGTTGTTTTATTTTGCAGAATAGCATTTGGACAAAATGATAATGGCCATGACTGCACAATTACAAGTGAAATGCATATGGATATACTTCTTAATGATAAAAACATGAACATACATGGCAATATATGGAAGCTGGTGTCATGACAGAAGAGAAAAATAATGACTGAGTTGAAGGTCTATGAGTAGACCTTTTGGCATAATATTTTGTTTATTGAAAACACTTTGGAAGCAACATTTGGCTCAAAATATTGCCATATGGCAGTTAGAATAAATTTAATCTAAAACACAAAAGGATATAAAATCACGCACCCCAAGTTTGTTGATGGCTAATTCACATTTGAGCACAGTTTAAAGGACTGATGATGAATTTTATAATCTTAAATGACTCAGGGCAAAAGTATTTATTTCCATCAAAGAGATCAGGATATGGTTCATGGCGTTTTTCTTGAAAAGGATGGCTATATGGTTCAAGCTTTTATTGTGGAACCTGATTAGCTTTTTTATTCTGTTATAATCCGTCTGGGAACCGTCATAGGAGGATTTGGGGATTTGTTCCACATTCATCTCCTGACCACGTCTTTCCTGTTATAACTCTGCCCTTCCACTTCTTTGTACCAATATAGGTAGTCCTTGACTTACGACCAGTGGTGGGATTCAAATAATTTAACAACTGGTTCTCTGCCCTAATGACTAACTGGGTAGGCATGGCTCAGTGGTCATGTGACTGTGTGGGTGTGGCCAATGCAACGTCACTCACATCAATGGGTGCTTCGCCTTAGCTGTTACAATGTAATAAGGGTTAACCAGGGAGGCAGTTTCTGTAAGCAGGGCAATAAAGATTAGGCTAGAAACAACACCAGAATGTTTCCTTCCTGCCTTTCTTACAGGATTAGCCCTGTAAAGTGGGGGGGGGGGGAGGAGATTTCTTCCAACAACTGGTTTTCAGAACTGCTTAGAAAGTTAACAACCGGTTCTCCTGAATAGGTGCGAACTGGCTGAATCCCACCACTGCTTACGACCACAATTGAACCCAAAATTTATGTTGCTACATGACATGTTTACATGCTTACTTTTCATTTAAGTTAAAATCGGCATAAACTCTGCACCAGAAATGTACAGTATAGAGAGGAAAGCAGAAAGCACAGTTGTTAAGTGAGTTTCGCCCCATTTTATGACCTTTCTTGCCATAGTTGTTAAATGAAGCATTGCAGTGGTTAAGTTAGTAACACGATTGTTAAGCGAAGCTGGCTTCCCCATTGACTTTGCTGGTCAGAAGGTCACAAAAGGGGATCGCATGATCCCGGGACAGTGTGACCATCATAAATATGAACCAGTTGCCAATGGTCTGAATTTTGATCATGTGACCGTGGGGGTACTGCAGAGCTCGTGTGAAAATCATAAGTCACTTTTTTCCAGTGCTGTTGTAACTGAACACTCACTAAATGAACTGTTGTGAGTTGAGGACTACCTGTAATGTGGACAATCTGATTTCTATGTGCTTGGTCTGGTGAGGGCCGTACACTGGTAGTAGTACACTGACAACAGTAATTGAGGCTGAAATTTCTATTGCTAAATTCCTGCGCATGCTCAAGATGGCGCTCCGGCGTTGATCTCCCGACTTGGAGGGGTGATGCCTCGGTTCAGTGGACGGCGGGGGGGTCTTTCTGACCATCTATGACCCCTCGTCTGAGTAAAGCAATATGTGGAGAGTTTTTTGAGAGCTTTGCCAGCTTTCCGGACCACCTTAGCTCCTAGGTGGATGACGGCAAGGAAGATGGCGGGAGATGGTGTGAGGAGGAGGGCGCGGCCTGTAGGGAGTTGCAGTGGGTGTCGGCGACTGCCTGGCGAGCGGCACAGCGGCGGCGGTGGCTTCCCTCATGGACGGCATTTGGAGGCTCCCTGCGGAGGTTCCCCACGCCCCGGACGCCTTGAATACTATCTGTAGAGGTGAGGGGCGGCTGGAGGCGACCGCGGGGGGGCTGATCGCGGCAGCATGGGTGGCGGCCGCAATGACGACAGCGGTGGTAGCAGCTGACGCCTGGGTCGGCTCCCAAAGGCCTGCAGGCTCCTTCTCAGCCATTTTGAGAGCTTTTTGGCAAGTAGCTTCAGATTTGCCCGGGGCGATTGTGAGTGCCTACCCCGGGGGGTAGGGCTGCCTTCATATGGACCCTAGTGGAACAATATCTACCACCCAATGGGAAGTTGAGAGACTTACGGGGGGGGGGGGGGCTGGAACATGACTATGAACCCGAGCGGTTTGAATCCCCCCCCTTCTCTCTCCGCCCATATGGCTATAACCATCTTGTCTATTCTGGCCTGCCGAATTGCTCCCATTGTGATTACTCCCACTTTTTTACAACTCGTGTGATTTCCCTGCCTTGCAAGATTCCTTGGACCAAATTTATGAACTATATCCCCCTATGAGCAAGATGATTCCGCGATGCTACTAACTCAGGTGGGATACTGGTTTATGGACCTAAGGCCGAGGAGAGGCGGAACATGACTACCTGATTCCTGGGTTTTCTATCAAAGTTTCCTGGGTCAGCCTAGGTGAGAGGAAGGCTGGCCGGGAAGCGCCAGGTCCAAATGGCTTGCACCTCCTCCCCCATTGCCGTGAGAGGGCAATGGAGTCTGGCAACCTGGACTATGAACTGGAATTTTCCCTTACAACATCTGCGACCCCCTACCTTGGACTCCCCCCCAATGTCTGTATGTATTCGGCATCGGAACTCCTCGCCCTGCGAGACTCCCCCCTCTCGCAGGCTTGGCCCTCTACATTACCAAGGGCCTATCTCGATGACGGACTTTGGAGTCCAGAGAGATGGTATGGAGCAAGGAAGAATTTATGGGGTTTTTTGGGAAAGTTTTTAAAGAAGATTTTAAGGGGTTCCGGGAGTGGGGTTAATATTTTTTTAAATAAAATTGGGCAGACGGCCAAAGGGGATGGGGGGAAAATCCGCCTAGGTCAGAGCAGAGCCCGGCACGAGGTAACGGCTTGGGAGGTGCAGAAAGAGGGACTGGGGAGAGAATGGGGGTTGACATTTATGAGGGCTGTACCATTAGCACGGTAGATGGGAGGGGCAGATATGGCGGGAGCAGGGGACCACATCATGTGCCGGGGGCGCGCACTCGCTGGATTGCTCGCCCCGATCCCCAAGGCTCCCCCTGGATACTAGGTGGCACAGGTACTCAGGACCTGGGCCTTAAGCTGATGTTGTGCAATGCCAGGTCCGTAGAAAATAAGGCCCCCCTCATTCACGACCTTATACAGGAGGAGGGAGTGGACCTGGCGGGTATTACTGAGACCTGGTTGGGCCCAGAGGGAGGTGTCCCTCTGGTTGAAATCTGCCCACCAGGCTTCAGAGCATTCCATCAGCCAAGGGCCCAGGGGAGGGGTGGGGGGCTGGCGGTTATTATTAGTGAGGATCTGGGTCCGAGGGAGACCACTGTGCCACAGACTGCTGGATGTGAGTCCCTCTTTGTGAAATGGGGCCATGGGGTTCAGATGGGCTTGCTGCTTACATACCTGGCTCCCTGCCGCGTAGCAGCAGCCCTGCCTGAGCTACTCGACGTGATAGCCGCGGTGGCAGTTGAGACACCCAGGCTTTTAGTCATGGGTGATTTCAACTTCCTGTCCATTGGTGAGACGTCTGAGATGGCTCGGGAGTTCATGGCTTCCATGACGGCCATGGACCTGACCCAGTTAGTTCATGGCCCTACTCACAGGGGAGGACACACTCTGGACTTGATTTTTGTCTCTGGCCAGTGGTTGAGTGGTCTGGTTATAGGGGATATAGACAAGAAACCCTTGTCATGGTCTGACCACGTACTCCTTCGCCTAGATCTTCGAACCGCTACACCCCGCCGCAGGGAGGCGGACCCAATTAGATGGATCCGCCCCAGGCGCCTGATGGATCCTGATAGGTTCCAGATGGAGCTTGGGCCATTTCCTGAGGATCTGGCACACGGCTCGGCTGAGGACCTGGCAGCCGCCTGGGATCGGGCGGCTGGTGGAGCCTTGGACCGAGTCGTGCCTCTGCGGCCTCTGACCCGGTGCCGATCCCGCACAGCTCCTTGGTTTACCGAGGAGCTGAGGGAAATGAAGCAACAGAAAAGACGCCTGGAGAGCGGTTGGAGCCAGTCTCACTGAATCTGATCAAACACTGGTAAGGTCGCATATTAAGACCTACCTAGTGGCAATAAAGGCAGCAAAATTTTCCACCTCTATTGCGTCATCAGGGAATCGTCCAGCTGCCCTGTTTAGGGTGACCCACTCCCTGCTCCATCCGGGAGTGCGGGAGGATCCCTTGGAAGGCAGGGCGGAGGACTTTGGACAATACCTGTATGACAAAATCGCTCAGATCTGGGGGGATTTGGACTCCGACGGGGTAGATCAAGGCAGGGTGACAAGTAATAGTCTTGAGAATATTATCTGGGGAGAGTTTGACTCTGTGACCCCTGAGGATGTGGACAGGATTCTGCGGAGACTGAGTGTGGCCACATGTTTACTGGACCCGTGTCCCTCCTGGTTGGTACTGGCTTCCCGGGAGGTTACACGAGGCTGGCTCCAGGGCGTTATCAATGCTTCATTGAGTGAGGGCCACTTCCCCACTGCCTTGAAAGAGGCGGTGGTGAGGCCCCTCCTCAAGAAGCCGTCCCTGGATCCGGCAATATTGGCTAACTATCGTCCTGTCTCCAACCTTCGCTTTATGGCGAAGGTTGTTGAGAGTGTGGTCGCGCAACAGTTTCCACAATTCCTGGAGGAAACATCTTATCTAGATCCATTCCAGTCAGGTTTCAGGTTTGGGCACAGCACGGAAACGGCATTGGTCGCGTTGGTTGATGATCTCTGGAGGGCTCGGGACAGGGGGTGCTCCTCTGTTCTGGTCCTGTTAGATCTCTCAGCGGCTTTTGATACCATCGACCATGGTATCATGCTGCATCGGTTAGAAGAGCTGGGGGTGGTAGGCACCGTGTTACGGTGGTTCTCCTCCTTCCTCTCTAACCGGTCGCAGTTTGTGTTGGCAGGGGGGGCAGAGGTCGACCTCGAGGCCTCTTTTCTGTGGAGTGCCACAGGGATCGGTCCTCTCGCCCCTTTTGTTCAACATTTATGTGAAGCCGCTGGGTGATATCATCCATGGTTTTGGGGTGAGATACCATCAGTACGCTGACGACACCCAGCTGTACATCTCCACCCGAGACCACCCTAACGATGCCATTGAAGTGATGCCCCAGTGCCTGGAGGCTGTGCGGATCTGGATGGGGAAGAACAGGCTCAAGCTCAACCCTTCCAAGACTGAGTGGCTGTGGTTCCCGGCATCCCGATATAGTCAGTTGACTCCATCACTGACTATTGGGGGTGAGTCTCTGGCCCCCATGGAAAGGGCTCGCAATCTGGGAGTCCTCCTGGATAGGCAGCTGTCCTTGGAGGATCATCTGACGGCTGTGACCAGGGGGACCTTTTGTTAGGTTCGCCTGATTTGCCAGTTGCGGCCCTTTCTCGATCGGGATTCCCTGTGCACAGTCACTCACGCCCTTGTCACCTCTCGCCTTGACTACTGCAACGCTCTCTACATGGGGCTCCCCTTAAGGAGCACCCGGAGGCTTCAACTGGTCCAGAATGCGGCCGTGCGGGTAGTGACGGGAGCAACATGGCGCTCCCATGTAACACCGCTCCTGCGCGAGCTGCACTGGCTCCCGGTGGTCTTCCGGGTGCACTTCAAGGTGTTGGTTATCACCTTTAAAACGCTCCATGGCATAAGGCCTAGTTATCTGCGAGACCGCCTACTGCCACAAATGACCTCCACTGACCCGTGCGCTCCCACAGAGAGGGCCTCCTTAGGGTGCCATCAGCCAAACAATGTAGGCTGGTGACCCCCAGGGGGAGAGCCTTCTCTGTGGGGGCACCTACCCTCTGGAACCAGCTGCCCCCTGAGATAAGGAGATCTCAAGACCTCAGTGCCTTCCGCCGTGCCCTTAAAACCTACTTTTTTCAACAAGCCGGGCTGGCTTAGGAAGAAATTTTAGACGTTTTTTAAATTGGTTTGTTATTTTTAAAATTGGAGCCAAATTTATATGTATTTTTAATTCTTAATATTTGTATTGTATGTTTTTAATTCTGGCTGTTCACCGCCCTGAGTCCTCAGGGAGAAGGGCGGTATATAAATTTTAAATAAATAAATAAATAAATAAATAAATAAATAAATAAATAAATGCAGTTGTAAAATGTGACATCACATAACCACATTGCTTAGTGACAGCAATCCTTGCAGTCCCCACTGTCATTGTATAGCAAGGCTCACAGGTTGTGAAGTGTTTACAACTTCCTGCTAACTTCTAACAATCAAAGTCAGGGAAGTTGGCAGGAAGTTGAATGTCCAAAGTGGTTTTCCACCAGGCCAGCAGGCAAATAAATTGGCTACTGCTGGATGAAAAATGGAGCATGGGGCTGCGTGGGTTGCTGGGGAGGCATCGTACAGTATGAGTGCACTAAGGGAGGGTGCAGCATGAAGACAGAATGGCTTAACAGGAAGGGTGCAGGAGGGTGTGCAGGTGCCAGGAAGGCATAACCTAAGCACAGCAAAGCATGGGAATGGGCAAATGGCCAGGGAAGCATAGCACGAGTGCATCAAGATTCAAGGAGGTTGCGGAGAGGGTCTGGGATGACCAGAGAGGCCTGGCATGAGCACAGTAAGGGTTGGGGAGAGTGCGGGGAAGGTGTGCGAGGTGCCCGGGTGCCCGGGGAGGACACAGCACAATTGCAGCGAGGCTCTGGGAAGATGTGGGGAGGGTATGTAAGTGACCGCATGAGCAAAGTGATGCTCAAAGAGGATTATGCAAGTGGCAGAAAGGCTTGGGAAGAGTACAGGAATGATATGCAAAAGAGGACAAGTGATGTGGGAAGCATGCCGCGAGCTCAGCAAAACTCAGGAACAGTGTGCAAATGGCAGGAAGGCTGCAGGGAAGGTGCATGAGAGTGAGTCAGGGAGGCATGGCATGAGTGCCCTGAGGCTCGGGGAGGGTGTGTAAGTGGTGAGGAGGCACAACATGAGCATGGCAGGGCTGGCTGTTCCCAGATAGGGCAGTGCACACAAGGATGTGAAGTTGACCAGCAAGGCACAGCTCAAGCTCAGAGTCTAGGGAGCTTGAGTGTTCATCGACTTCTTCTTTTGGATAAAAGTTGGATAACTATCATATTAATTTTTTGGGTCATTGGCTCCATTCCATCCAAAATGGAGTTAAGTCTTTGCTATAGCTTTCTTGACTATGAAAACAATACCATTCCTTTTGGTGTGTGTGTGTCATGAGGATTAAACTACACAATCTTCTGGTTCAAAGTGTCCAGCTCTTATTATATTCCATGTTGTTCTTATATTCCAGGTTCCCACTTTAATTCTGTCTTTGCAGCTTCTGATTTATTTTCTTTCATGACAGCTTCCTCAAATGACTGTGCTAAAGGCTTTAATCTCACCACATTGTAAATATCATTATGTCTCTGAAAGGTCCTCAACTCCTCCTCAGTAGGACATTGAACAGCATTATGAAAGGCTGAATCTTTAGCTGATGTTTTTTACAAGTTTCCTGATGAAAATGAAATGATAAATCTCATTTTAAAAGAGAGAGCGAGAGAGAAAGAGAGAGGGAGGGAGGGAGGGAGAGAGAGAGAGAAAGAGAGAGAGAGGGAGAGAGAGAGAGAGAGAGAGAGAGAGAGAGAGAGAAGCACAACAAGATTTACCGTGGAACTGTGATACCACGGACCAGCTTTTTATTTTTTATTTTTTTGAACCCAGTGAAATTGACATGAATGCTGCCATTTCTAGTCTGGTGACAGCAATAAAACTGGGCTGTTTTGTTTCTTTTCTTACCTGACTATAAAATGGAATCCTAAGCAATAAATCCACTAGTCAGAGGCTGTGATCCACACAGGACACCAGGCCAAGACCACATCTAAGGCAGAGGAAGAGGTTGAAATAATTCATTTGTACTTATTTTACACATGGAAGACAAGGGGCTTAGTGGAAAAGTCCTTTGTCTCTCACTGCTGTTTCGGTCTAGATGTAGCCAAATGGGGCTGTTCCAGATTGGGACTACAGTGAGAGAAAGAAATAAAGGTCACTACTACTAGGCCAGGATTACAAAACCCCAGGCTTTTGATCCTTGTTGCTAATTGCAAGATTGGCATCTTGCCTACTTGGACTATTATTAGTGTTGTATTGAAAGAAGGCTGAAATTAGCAAATTGATTCTTTGATTTTAAGATTGCGAAGAAGGTTAAGTACCTGGGTATAACTATGACAAATATGAATATGTTGTTTCAAAGGAACTATATTAAGACATGGAATGAAATAAAAAAAGCATATTTTAAAATGGGATGAATTATAACTCTCATTGCTGGGGAGAATTTCTGTGACAAAAGGAATGTCTTGTCTAGAATGATCCTTTTGTTTCAGACAATCCCTGTTTCGACAACTGATGCTCCTTTTTAACGGTGGCTGGAGGATATATCTAAATTTGTGCGGCAGGAGAGAAAAAAACCTCTGAGTTAAATATAAGGAGTTATAGATGCAAAGAAAAAAGAGGAGGATTGGGAGGATTGCAGCTTGCTGATTGGCTTGGATTAAAGAGTGGGTGTGGTTTCTTAATTGCTAAACAAATCTCCCGTTCCCTGGGCCCACCAGGCCTGATAGCATTACCAGGTCTTGAGGGACTTCAGAAACATCAAAAGAGGTGGAACTGAGAATAGGAGCTGGGAGAGAGAATGTTCCATAAACTGGCATATGTTTACATGTATGTATGCATGTATGTATGTATGTATGTATGTATGTATGTATCAGTGGTGGGTTGCTCCTGGTTCGGTCTGGTTCGGGCGAGCCAGTAGTGGTGATGATGTGATGTCACCGAACCGGTTCTCTTTGACTGGGAGCTGGGCCCTCCCGCCCGTCCCCGCATTATTCCTACCTTTATTTCTCATTTTTTAGCCCAGTTGATAGGCACAGCAGAGTGGATTGCTGCACCTCAGCTGGGCAAAAACCTAATGCACTTGCACGGAGTGTAAGTTCAATGCACGTGCAAGTGAAGAGTGCATGTGCATGGCGATCGTGCACAAAGCACATGCGCAAAGAGAACCGGTGGTAACACCGTTTGGAACCCACCACTGGTATGTATGCGTGTGTGTGTATGTATGTCTATCTCTTTTTTTATCTGAGTCATTTATCTATAATCTGTCTGTCTGTCTGTCTATCATCTATCTATCTATCTATCTATCTATCTATCTATCTATCTATCTAGTCTGTCTCTCTCTCTCTATCTCTCTCATCTCTGCCTGCCTGCCTGCCTGCCTGTCTGTCTGTGGAATACTTTTTTATACTTTATAGTTTTTGATTATTTGTAGCAGGACATGTGTGTTGTGGCCTGTCAGCAGCCTGTGCAGCTAGTAGCTGATTCCAACAGTGAGGAGGCTGGTGTGGTGCTGCGCCAGCAGCCTGTGCAGCTGGCACTTGAGTCAGACAATGAGGAGGCTGGAGAAGATGTGGTGCCAGGGGCAGGGATTCAGCCAGGGCCTTCAGGACCTCCAGAAGCTCCCATAAGTGAAGAGGAAGAAGAGGAGGAGCCTCTTCTCAATGCACGGGCATGCAGAGCTGCCAAAAGGCAGGAGTGGCTTCTCAGGAGGAGGTCTCCTCAAGACTAAGGCTTGGGGCTAATTGGCCACTCCCTTAGTCTATTTAAGGAAGGACAACGACTGAAGCAATTTGCAGGGAACAACTTTGTTCACTCTTCTTCGTGTCTTGATCGTAGTTCTCTTATCAGTTTCCTGCAAATTACATCTGGGCTTTCTGCCAACCATAGTAAGATTACGATTATTTATTCTTTGTAGGCTGTTCAGAAAGTTAATTAACAGCTTTTGTTTGAAAAAGACTGATTTAATTTAGTAAATTAAGGTTTGTAAAGACTTTGTGTGTGCTGCGTTCTTTGGGATCCGTAGCTGGGGCAGAACAATGTGTGTTTTTCCTGGCTCGTCTTAATTCTCAGCATATTTTAGTACTATCGACCATGGTATCTTTCTGGCCTAACTCAAGAAATTGGGAATGGATGGCATAGTGTTAGGGTGGTTCTTCTCTTTCTCATGGTTAATTCCAGTCAGTGTTCATTGGAGAGAGGAGAGTCAGAGATTTAGTTCTAGTCCTCTGCTTTGTGAAGTGCAAAAGGACTCCACACTCCCCACTTTTAACATCCAAATGAAGCTGCTGCATGAGGTTATCTGTAGCCACCAATTCCAGTTTGCTGATGACACTCAGCTGTAAATCTCTGCACCTGGATGACCATGTCATGTTATCTTGGTACCTTCTCAGCGTTTGGAGGAGTGGGGCAACTGGATAGGGAAGAACAGGTTTCAACTTAAGCCAGATAAGAACTAGTGGCTGTGGGGTTATGAATCCCCGAGTACTAGAATCCTTGTCTCTGGGTGGGGTTCAGAGGTGGGTGGCACATGAATTAACAACTGTTCGCCCAGCACTGAAAATGTGAGTGCACAGTCTTCGGTGCATGCACTTTGCTCATGTGTGCAGCTTGCACACATGTGTACAACTTAAAAAATGTGGCTAAATAGGATGGCATAGCGCTGGGTATGTGGATGGGCCCACCCGCAGGTTGCAACTACAAGGTCTCCCAAACCAGTCCAAACTGGCAGCAGCCCACTACTGGTGGGGTTACACTCCTCCATTTAGAATTATGCATAATTTGAAGGTCCCCCTGGATTCTCAATCTCTACTTGAGGATCAGGTGATAATTATGGCCTTTCCCCAACTTTATATTGTATAGCTACTTCTGAATCAGGAATTTATACTTACAATCATTAATGCCTTGGTTACCATCCCATTTGATATCTGTAATTCACTGTATATGGGATTGCTCTTGAAAACTATCTGGAAGCTGCAATTTGTCCAGAATGCAGTGGCGTATGCAGTAATGGCCATACCTTCATGTGCCTCTGTAACATCATAATTCTCAACTCACTGCTGAAGATAGTTTCTGGATCACGTTAAAGTGCTAGTTATCAGCTATAAAACCCTATATGGCTCAGGCTGGATTATTTGAAGGACTGTCTATCTCTAATTATTTCTTTGAAGGGGCACCTGCCCTTTGCAATGAGCTCCATCACAAGATGTGGATGGACCTGGTGCTACTTTCCTTCTGTAGAACATGAAGATCTGGTACTTCTTCCTTGTATTAGGCAAGGATGGCTATTGAGCAGTAGTGGGATTCAGCCAGTTCGCACCACTTCGTTGTTAACTTTCTGAGGAGTTTGGTGAACTGGTTGTTGGAAGAAATCATTAGGGCAGAGAACTGGTTGTTAAATTATTTGAATCCCATCACTGCTATTGAGCCTTCTGTGTTTGGAAAAGGAATATCTTGAGTATTTTGTGTACTATTGTGATTTGTCATACTGCTTTTATATTTGTTGGATTTTAATTTTATTTTGCTTTTATTAAAGTATGTCATCATAAATTACGACTTGGGCATATTTATAAATCATATAAATAAATATATAAATCTAACAGAACTAATAGGAATGGTATTCACACTGTAATCTTATCCACAGTTATAAGGGATAGCCCATTGATTTCGGTGTTGCTTAATCCACAATTTGTGGACTATTATGATTTAATCTTCACCTTTTCTAACTGAGAGATGTACTTACAAATCAGGAACTATCAGGTATGGGATAATTGATTGATTAGTGAAGAGAAGGATGTGAGGATACCAGAGTGCAAAAGATTTTCTTAAAACAACAACACTGTGACAAGATAGTCTTCATGCACTTAATGTGGCCATTGTCCTTTAGCTTTTAACACACTTCCTCAATTAAGCCGTTCATGGTTAGCACTTAAATAGCTAACCCTGCTGCTACAAATTGATTTATCCCCTGGTGCCAGTCAGAGCTGCTGACCAAATTGGAGGGAGGGAGGGAGAGAAAGAGAGAGAGAAGGAGAGAGAATCACCCTTTTAATTTTGCGAAATATCTGTCTGGATGATTCTGGTTTTCAACAGTTTTGCTTTTTTAAAAAAAATGCAACCACACTTTTTTTGGAGTTAAAAAGAAACATACATAAGCAAGACAAGATAATACGTTCTGCTGAGGTCAAAATGTTAAGAGTGAACTTTGAGTAGACTTTCTGGTTTTCCAAATATATGATCTGATTTAACTGGTGATATCTTTTAGTCATTTTCCTAATTTAAGTCATTTTGATAAATGAAGTCAGACTGTGACCTATCTATTAGATTTCTAAACTGTCATTCAACAGTGTGTGTGTGTGTGTGTGTGTGTGTGTGTGTGTGTGTGTGGAGGGGGGAGCAGTATTCTTTGGAATATAAAACCTCCATCATAAAAAAAGTAAAGAAATCAATAATGCAAGATAGTAAAAATTGTCGTAAATAATCAGATGATAACATTCGTCAGATAAGAAAAGCCTATGAAAATAACATGCTGTATATGCCTGGCCTCAAAAGGACATCTACAATCTCTCTGGAGAGATACTTTCATAAATGTATTCAGTATTAAAGAAATTTCATGTCATTTCATAGCATATTCATATCTTTTGGATCAGACATTTGGACAAGTGCTACCAAAAGTATAGCTGGACAAGTGGATGTGTAAAGAGACATTCTTGCTTACATTTAGATCTCAAGCAGTTTAACAATGTAAGAACCAAGCCAAGCCAAGCCAAGCCAAGCCAAGCCAAGCCAAGCCAAGCCAAGCCAAGCCAACCCAACCCAACCCAACCCAACCCAACCCAACCAAAAATAACAAGAAACCAAACACTATACTGGACAAGGTCAAAAGTTGATCAGATCCAACGTCAAATGTTTCTGGGAAGTCAATCATTAGAATACAAAATACAGAATACAAAACCAATTTTCTGACTGGGATCCAGGTTTACAGTGTATGTTCCTGGGAAATAACAAGTAACCAACTTCATTTTACAAAGGTTAAGTTAGTGGCCATTGATATATCATTTAAATACAAATTTCATGATGCAATATACCTTGTATGGAAAAATACTACTTAGGGCTATAAAAATAAGCAAAAATATTTGAGGACGATATATGTATATATGTCTGAATCTATATACAGACATATATACATATGTATATATGTCTGCATGTATATGTATATATATAAATATTGATATACCTCTACATATATATCGATATACAATATGTACTGCATATTCATACTGCAATCTTACATTGCTCCAATGTAGCTAGACACTAATTTGGCTTAAGAAACTTCTATCCAGTGTACAATACTTCAGTAATTTGTGGCTAGGTTCAGTCTAGATGGCTGGGTATGGTAGCCCCCACTGGACAATTCTTCTGTACTTTGGCCATCCCAGCTTTTTGTATTTGCCAATTGTTTTTTTTTTTTGAATGATTGTGAGTGTTTATGAGGCCCAGGCTGCACAGCTGATCATGACCTGGCAGAACTGAAGTTCCCTATAAGCCAAATAAAACTTGCTTCCCATAGAGGTGAACATTCCCCATTAGTATCACCTTTATCAAATTTGAGGTTCATTTATTAGCCTTTATCTATATGCATTACAGCATTAATTCAAAGCACAAGTTTAGACATTCATGTTTTACATTTTCGTTTATAGAGAGCTGCAAAGAGAACAGGAAAAGATAAAAGTTGTACAAATGCAATTCAGTGAACACCAATAACCTAAAATATAAATGGTGCCTAGGATTGTTATTAAACTTCTCCATTTGTTAATATACTACTTAAAAATCAAAAGATTTCATGCCTAAACTATTTTTAATGGAGTAAGTATTACATTCTGCAAACATATTACCTAATCAAGTGAAGAAAAACTCCCACTTATTTTAATAGGACCTAAGTAATAGCCCAAAGTCTACACAAAAGCCTGCTTAATTTTCATTATTTCCTGTATTTACATAGCCTGTGTACAGTCTTTAACTTTAGGCTGAATTTCTGAAATTAGGAACTGGTTTTCACTTTTACAATTCAAAGCTGGTTCTGCAAAATGAATTAAAATTTAATTATGTTTCAAGAACAAAATAGGTTAATATTAAGAACAAAGATTTAAGTTAAATCTATTGAATTCTGTGGATAAGAAATACCTACCTCTGTACATATCATTTTATATATATGCTTCATTTTGAATTTTTAAGTCTATTGGCCCATATTGGAAATAGCTTTTAAAGAAACATAGGCTTTTTAGAATCGCATGAAGCTATGTACTGAAAATATGTCATACTTGGAATTCTGGGAATATTCCATGGACTTTTCAGCTGTCATAGGTAGAGTGCCCATTCATTGACAAAATGGCTCTCTTAACCAGTCCCAAAATAAACAGAGACAATTTTAAAGAAATCAGGTAAAATGGTGATCCTAGAAGACTCCAGCAGGAATACTGATGCCCAGGTATATCATGGAATCGGTAGCCATGGAGCCAAGAAAAACCTCGCAGCACTCTGGATCCCAAAAGTTGTAAACAATATGTGCTGTGTTTAAAAGCTATGCTTGGAAAATCATCATGAGAAGGCTTGACCAGGTAATAAAATATTAAGGCAAGGCAAGATTTTAGCCACCATGACTTCTGTTGTTTGACCCAAGAGATAGTTGTGCAGTGTCCACTGTGGCTTATTCAAAGCCACCTAGCAGGGAATTTTATAGGATTTGCAAAAGACTTTAAGACCTTGCTGTTAGCGACTTGAGAATCCTCCAGGCGCCACCTCACATGGTCAGCAATATGTACCTGAGCTCAAAGTCTCAACGTAAGGCCAGTTGTGGGAATTCTAAGTGCTCTGTGATCACCAGGAAGGAGGAAACTAATGGCATTTTCTTAAGCACAGGGAAATAGGCTGGGCAACGAGGCAGGTAATGAACAAGGGGGAATAGAAGATAGAATTAGAGATGACTGTCTACATGTCTTAAGCTTAGGGAGGGTGTACAAGAAAATGAGTGGGAACAACAACAAAAAACAGAAGGATTAGATTTGGCCATTGTAGATGAGGTCAGTGGTTTGGGTTCCTTTCTTTTCAAGTAATATGGAAGAAGTGTCAAAATGAAAGAAGAAAGAAATAATTGAGGGCACTCCATCTTTTGAGTAGTCATTTAAAACTGAGAAAAATCAATTAGACTTTTCAGTCAAATTAAAGATACAAGAATGGAAATAAAGAGGACAACTTATATGGATGGCTTCTAAGATTGATTTTAATCTCATTTACAAAATACATTAAAAAAATAATTTAAGCTTTTAATTGAAAAAAAACTTTCTGCAATCAACTAACAGTTGTCAGTATTTTAGCTAAGACTTTGCATGGATTGCCTAAACTGCATTGTTTATGGATCACTTTATGCTGGTGTCAGTTCTGTTAGTCAGCATTATTCAGAAAAAACTAGAGCATTGTCTTTAATTATCTAACATAAGAACAACATAAACAATTAATGGCACCTATAACACTTTTGTTTTGATTTTTTGATCAGATTTGATTAGAATATGTCAGAAAAATAGACTATTATGAAGGGGTGAAGCCTACTGAGTTCGTAGAAACCAGTTCAGATATTTTCCTATGTATGTAGTATTTTATTGCACAACAAAGACTTAACCATAGTTTCAACTGGAAAACTCTGAGCATCCTCGACCAAGTTAAGTCCAAAAATGCTAGACAATATCTGGAAGCTTGACACTCAGACAAATCAGCCAGCAACAGGCACAAAGAGATAAACAACATTTACATACTATTTAAAAGAGACAATTGAAAAGCTAAAAGGAAGTAGAAAGACCATATACCTCTCCACCAGCCATCAATATCCAAATAGAGATTAACACCAGAATTTATATCATACCAATAATAAAGCAATAACCAATCAAGGAACTACCAATTTAAGCAAAAAACAATGAATAACAGCCTAATCAAGGAATTACCAAGAAGAAAACAACACTTTCACCAACACTCTTCTGTATCTCTCTGGGTGAGCAGTTTCTTCTCAGAGATTCTCTAGTCTTAAACCATCAAGGACTTCAAATCACCAGCAACTTTAATTGCATCTGAATTGGTTGCCCACTAGCTAGTGGTGGTATTCAAGTAATTTAACAACCAGTTGTCTGCCCTAATGATTTCTTCCAAAAACCAATTTGCCAAACTGCTCAGAAAGTTAACAACCGGTTTTCCTGAACTGGTGCAAACTGGCTGAATCCCACCACTGCCACTAGCCCACTGCACAAAGCCCATTGTAAATTAGATTGTTGCATTCAGCTGCAGCTTCCAAATGGACTTCAGTGTCAGTCCCATGTAAATCAAAGTTATCATGCAGGCAGTTGTTTTTTTAGTAACCAGTTGGGGTTGGCATCTTGGCCATCAAGTGAAGCAGTCATCAAGTAAAACCACCACTGTGCTTATGATCTTACTTTGGTTTTCCTTTGCTTTACAGACCTGCAAAGGCCATAAATATAAAAATTGGTTGTGAAGTTAGTTTCTCATCATTGTTGTAATTGCAAATAGTTGCTAAATGAGGCAGTTGCTAAAGAAGAGCTACAAATTTTCCAAACGGACTAAGGGTGACCACAGTTGGCACACACGGTGAAATTATGCAAAGGCCTTCTGACAAGGGCTTCACCTATTTTTCCAGAAACAGCTGCGAATCCAAGAGAACCTCAGAAACAAACATCCAACTCTTTTGGAACCCATCAGTTTCTGAACCACCAGACACTTCATCTTGCTGGGATTGAGTTTAAATTTTGTTTTTCTCCAACCAGACTTTTACAGTCCTCACAACCAGGCTTTGCCTGTGTCTTTTATTTATTTTATTATTTTATTTATTAGTCATATTTCTATGCCATCCACTCTCTGAGGATTCTGGGCGGCCTACATCAAAGACAGTATACTAACTAGCATATTGCTCCCAACAATCTGGGTCCTCCTTTTACCCACCTCGGAAGAATGGAAGGCTGAGTCAATCTTGAGCCGGTGAGATTTGATCCACTGATTTGCTGAACTAGCAGTCAGCTGAAGTAGCTGCAGTACTGCACTCCAACCACTGCGCCACCTCGGCTCTTTTGACTGACCCATTGTGGAACTATAGAATTATAGCACTTTGGTATTACCCCATTTTGTGTATAATTGAGAGAAATAGACAGTAACCTTTAAATTGGGGGATGAAACATTCTTTTAAACTTGAGAAGTAAGATAGTATTCAAAAGAACTTCAGGTAGGCTGAAGCTGGCGATGGTAATTCATTCTATAGAATTAGGCTTGCAGGATTTTGTCTCAGTATAAGATATAAAGTATAATTCTAATTCTTCTGTGGAGCCTGTTTTTTGATTGCTGCTACCTCTGGGCTCCAGAAATGGACAAGGCTCCTGACAGAACTACCTCCTATACCTTGAGAAACCAAGACATCTTCTGGAAACAAAATGGATCCATAAGGGATCTGGCATGGATCAACCAAATATGTCCCCTCAGATCAATCGCATGGGAAAAAACTGAGAAGGATCAAAACAGGAGAAGGGGCTGATGTTAATACCTCCATCCTCATCATGTCTCACCTGCTTTAAGATGTACAGTAAATTTAGGATGTAGATTTGGTTGGCTCAAGCTGATATGACCCAGGATGAATGCATGGCTGTGACTGGGACCATGAACTGCTTCCCACAGAAAAGGCGAATTCAAATGCCCAAAAGATGTCAGAGAGATTTATCACTAACCAAGCAATGAGGTCCTGTAGCTATTTGGGATAATGCTGTACGGTAGGAAGGGTAGATATTGTGTCTGCTTAGGAAAAGAAATGTTTCAAATTCTCAGAATGTTTTTTTTTTTGACAATGGGACATTTTTCTCTCTTTAGATTCCTCTCCCAATCTTTTGACCAAGAGTACAGCTGTAATTGTAATACTAAAATACCTCCCCAAATGTAGATGATGTAAAAGATGTTAACCTGCTAATCTCCGAATTTTCAGGACCCACAATTTTAAGGTACTTTCAAAATAATTGGATGCAAATAAGCTGAGCTAGTATCAACTTGTAGGAGGCATAATGAGGGAAGGTGGGATAAAAATCTAATAAAATAAAAACGACAGGGAAGAATTATTAGTAGCAATAATCTAGAGTTCAACACATACATTATTTAGGCATATTTTAGTTTTTATTTTGTTTCCTTAATCAATTATTGAGAAGTATGTTTTTATAGTAATTGAATAATAACTTTGAGAACTTTTAAATGGCACAATCATACACAATCCCAGTGGCCTGTGCCATCAATATAAGCAAATATAGAATTGCACTCAATAAAATAGCTCTGCTATGTCAATTCCTTTAGGTTATGTGAAGTTGTTTACTACCTTGCTTGGTGTAATACACTGCATTCTGCTGTAGTATTGTCTTCACAGGTATAAATGGATGCTGAAGTGAGAGGCAGTGGAGCATAAGACCTTACAAGTCTTAAAAGCTAATGAAAGCTCTTTCAGTTTTCTGTTCTTATTTTGACTCCATGAAATAGTCAGTTGGAACATTTTTTAAAAGCTGGCATAGGGAAATGTTCTTTTCATGTTGTGAACTGATCTGTCAGCTAAGTCTTCAGTTAAGCATTATGCACCTTCTCTCAGTGGGAGAAAGTGGAGTTGGGTGACTAATAAATTTAAATAAATAAATTTAAAAACACATATATTTGACTTTGTCACAATTGTTGTGTGTTCAGAAACCTTGTAGACTAGGCTTACCTAAATAACCTGGAACCCTGAACAATCCTTCAGGTCATATATACATATCTGCACCCACGATGGGACTTAAAACTCCTCATATTTTTGTAGAAAGTCACTCAGTATCAGCTAGTTACCACAGGTCTGTGAGAGGATGAACTTATGGATGAAAATGCTCAGATATTTCCTTTCATCTTTATCTATGCAGAACTCTGCCAAAAAGAGGCTCAGGCCATTTTGAAAAGAGCTTATCAGTCTTGGAAGACAGGCTATCAGGGACACCAAGAATGTGTTGCCATTAGAAACAGTAGGTGAAAAAACTTGCAAAGTAAGTTTATGTCCTGAGATTTCTGGAGGGAGGATATAGGTGGTTGCTACCAAGTAAAGAGTTAAGGAGGAACATTGGATGCTGGCAAGGGGCATTGAGAGATGCAAAGCACTGGCGGGGACCAGACAGGAACCTCAATGCCCATAGCCACAGCATAGGCCAGAGGTCTTCAAACTTGGCAGCTTTAAGACTTGTGGACTTCAACTCCCAGAATTCTCCAGCCAGCTATGCTATGCTGTCTGGAGAATTCTGGGAGTTGAAGTCCACAAGTCTTAAAGCTGCCAAGTTTGAAGACCTCTGGCCTAGACAGATGCATATTCCTCCAAGTGACCTGTCACCTTAGAAGTCCAGAGCAGCATCAGCAGAATTGGCTGGCATCGATAAAGATGTGATAGAAGTCCACACAATCTCAAGGACACTATAGAGTTTGGTAGAGTAAAGTTAAGGCAAGTTAAGTAAAGTTAAGGTAAGTAAAGTTAAGGTAAATTAAGCCACACAATCTCAAGGACACTATAGAGTTTAGTAGAGTAAAGTTAAGGTAAGATAAGTTAAGAAAGCATTATTAAGATGTTTGGAGTCCAATACCCAGAATTTCCCAGCCAACACGTCTGTAGACTATAGACAATAGCACAAAGGAAAACAAGATTGGACTCTGGTCTGTTCTTGGGCAAGACACCAATGGAATAAAAGACGGGTGCAATGTTTTGCTATAAGCCAGTATTTTGTTTTGTTTTTTCACCTGTATCTCAATCCTAGTTCCAAACTTCCTCAAAGGTATTAACACAAATACTTTTATGCAATATAGGTTTTTCATTTGTAACAAGATTGCGAGGTCTCTCTGTGATCTTGCTGTTTCCTTAGTTCATTGAAAGTTAGGTACAGGCACAGGATAAATATACTAAAGAGTATTACTAAAATAGATACGTATCCTCTCCTTCTTGCATTAAGTATCCTAAACCTCTGTATGAAAACAAACTCCCATAGTGTTCAGGTAGCATTAGATTCCCCCTTGTCTGATTTGAATTGGATTTATATGTACACAAGCGACCTACTGTTAATAAAGTTAAGCCTGTCTAACCCAGCAATAATGACTGTGTTTTCTTTTCAGTAGTCTCCCTACAGTTTATAATATTGATTTTACAGACTTTATATACCAGATTAAGGGTTTTAATTTAGATAGAAATGAAGAGAATGATCTTGCGAAATTTAAGTGTAAAGGTCTCCTGATTTCCACAAAAGAACCAAATATATTTCAGGATCTGCCTGAACAGTAATATGTTCATATTTTCCTTGAAAATGAACCAGGAACTTGAAATATAAGTAACTTTGCATGTTGGCATAGGAAGCCAAACTTCCCAATCAAGAAATTGTAGAAATTTATTTATGCTCAAAGGAATTTGCGTTTGAATGAGCATTTGAAGAAATGAAATATTTCAGGGCCAGATAATGCACAAAGTATAGATGCTCTCACTTTAACTTATTTTATAAGAAAGTCAGCATATTATAAACAGGAAAAAAAACACAGAAAGTTTCAGCTTCGGTTTAATCAGATTTAAACTGATTTTAGGGAGAAAGTAAAAAAGGATGGCTCAATTTATGTCTGCTCCAGAGCAGTTTTTCATATGCTTAGATATATTTCTGCATTAATCTATAATGTTATTTTTAAAAACAATCCATAAATATATTTCTGTCATAACATGTGCATTTCTAAATATATTTTTTCTTTTAACCCTTTAAGTAAAGGGTCCCAATACACTAACATATGAGAATAGTTTCAACATATTTTGGCCTATGAACTGAAGAGTTGAGGATTTATTGTCACTTTTTCTGAAAACTCTTAACAAAAAAATAGGAACTGGGCTCTTCTAAACATTTAAATCTTTTTATCAAACAGCATCCAGAATTCTTTGAAGAACACCATGGCTATCAAATTGGTGTATATACCTTGCGTAATCAACTTGTATCAACCCAACGTTATACAGTACGTAATGAACTAAAGGTTCTGTCTTGCAAAGGTCCTACAATCAATATTAAAGTCCTACAACAAATATTAAAGAGCTCTCTATTCAGTACAAATGGACTGACACTCCTCTCTCAATTCAAGCCAGTTTAATGTTAAGTGTTAGAACTTGGGGGAAAAAACCCTCAAAAAGCAATAAATAAATAAATGGATGTGTATCTGTGAAGATAGCACTGACAGCTGTCTTAAACGTATTTATATTCAATCCTGCTATCATCCCAACTATGTGTCATCTTCCAATTCTCCTCCACTGATGGAGCTTCCTCCTCCCACATTTTTTGTCCTCCCTTGTAAATCCATGTAGCCCTCCACCTCTTACAGGGGTATTAACCAAGCAAACCAGGAATATCAAAAGCGTGTGCATTTGTTCACTAGGGAAGCAGGAGATTCATCTGAGGGACAGTCAGTCTGGTATCACTACCTTCCTGATTAGGCTGAAGCATTAAGGAGGGACCATGCATCTTGATCAGTTAATTAGAAACCTGAGCCTGTAGGAGCTCACCCTGGTGAGCTGCTTTCTGCTTTCGAACATGCAAAGAAATTGTGGTCCCAGCTGCTGTACACTGGCCCCAATAACTCAAACTAGCCAGCAAGTGAAGCCCTCCTCCCTTCAAACTGCTTATCTTTGATCTCATCAATATCAAACTAGGGATGGCCTCAGTAGGATGGGAAGCAGGCAGCAGGCACCACGGTAGTTAGTGGTGGCATGTGGCTTAGGGCAGGTACCTTAGCTCTGTGCTGTAACACCAGCTTCCAATCTGCAGCTCAACATCAAGGCAGATCTGGGGTTCCGGCCGACTAGCACGTTAATTAGGAGGCTGAAATTATAATATTATGTTAAAGAACAAAGAGTCTCCAAAGGGGGAAGAATATGTGCCGCATATCTGACAAAGATAAATTGGATTATTCAAACTATTCCTGATGAAATGTTACATTTTGCAACTAATTATCAATCTGTTTTATCTCCAGACCAGCTGGGCATTTTTTTTTCCCATGCAGGCAGGACCTGCCTTGTCAATGATCTTAAGATGTCACTGTAGCGTTTTACATCTTTTATTTTAAGATTTCAATAACTAGGAAGTAGCTCACGTAATTCACTGCTGAGAAGAAAGGCTAGTTAAGTTCAATTCTTTCCAAGTGATCTTTCTTTTCTACCTTTCTTCTTGTTCTTTTTCCCCCTGCACTTTTCTTTTAGTTTAATTTGTGTTAGTTTTTATAGCATTTGTTAAAAACTTTAATAAAAATGAGTAAAGAAACAAAACAATGTGTTCTTCTAATGAAGTTCTCTGAACTGGGAGTAATGGGGCTTTATTGAAATAAATCTTTAGAAAAAGTTTTGCCATGTAATGTTTAAAGAACTCCCAATGTTTAAAACATCGAGGACATTTTAGTCTATTCTGTCTCATGTTGAAATGAAGTAAGAATGAATAGGTTTGGGGGCAGATTTTGGCACTGTACTTGCACTTTGCTTTCAAACAGATTATTGAACATCAGGAAAATCTAGTATTTGGTTCTGAAAAGTTCCATGATGTGAAATATCAGTACAGAATGATACTTAATACTTAGACAATAGAATAGAATAGAATAACAGAGTTGGAAGGGAACTTGGAGGTCTTCTAGTCCAACCCCCTGCTTAGGCAGGAAACCCTATCCCTGTGATGGTGAACCTATGGCACACGTGCCACAGGTGGCACATGGAGCCATATTGGTGGGCACGTGAGCTCAGCTCCGGCGTGCATGCACATGCCAGCCAGCTGATTTTCAGGCCTTCTGGGCCCACTGGAAGTAGGGAAATGGGCTCCCAGGGGGGGTGGGAAAGGCCTTTTTTGTCCTCCACAGTCTCCTAGAAAAGCTCTGGAGCCTGGGGAGAGCAAAAAATGCCATCGTGGGTCATGCACGCGCCAAAAGCGGGAGGAGCGTGGGGGGGTCACACATACATATGTGGGGAGTGGGACGCATAGAATTATGGGTGTGGGCACACACATGCGTGACCCCTCTGCACTCCCCCCGCTTTTGGCACATAATGGCAAAAAGGTTAGCCATCACTGCCCTATACCATTTCAGCAGTGGTGAAATCCAGCCGATTCTATCCAGCTCAGGAGAACCGGTAGTGCCGGTGGTGGGAGGCTCTGCACAGCAGCCCGGATGTCCTCACATCCTGCTTTTTACCCTCTACATGGAGGAGGCATGTGCGCGCATGCTCACATTTACGAACTGGTAGTGAAGATAAGTAAATTTCACCCCTACATTTCAGACAAATGGTTGTCCAATCTCTTCTTAAAAACTTCCAGTGTTGGAGCATTCACAACTTCTGAAGGCAAGTTGTTCCACTGATTAATTGTTTTGTCAGGAAATTTCCCCTTAGTTATTATTTTATTATTATTATTATTTATTATATTTGTATACCGCCCCTCTCCTGAAGGACTCGGGGCGGTGAACAGCCAGCTAATAAAATACAAAAAATATGAAATTTAAAACAATATTAAAATCCAATTTAAATCAATTTGGCCCACAATTAAAACCCCTGTATTAAAACCCATATTTTAACATTTTAAGTTAAAACAATTTAAAAGAGGAGGTCAGGTCAGTCCGGGTTGATGAAACAGAAATGTCTTTAGGGCACTGCAGAAGGTGCGAAGATCCGGGATCCGCCGTATCTCCGGGGGCAACTCATTCCAGAGGGTTGGTGCCCCCACAGAGAAGGCTCTCCCCCTGGGGGCCCCCAGCCAGCATTGTTTGGCCAATGGCACTCTGAGGAGCCCCTCTCTGTGGGAGTGCACTGGTCGGTGGGAGGCTACTGGCGGCAGAAGGCGGTCTCATAAGTACCTGGGTCCTAAGCCATGGAGCACTCTAAAGGTGGTAACAATACCTTGAAGCGCACCCGGAAGACCACTGGGAGCCAGTGCAGCTCACGCAGGACAGGTGTTACATGGGAGCGCCGAGTCGCCCCCATCACCACCCGCGCGGCCACATTCTGGACCAGTTGGAGCCTCCGGGTGCTCCTCAAGGGGAGCCCCATGTAGAGAGCGTTACAGTAGTCCAAGCGGGACATGACGAGGGCATGAGTGACTGTGCATAAGGCATCCTGATCCAGAAAGGGATGCAACTGGTGGATCAGGCGAACCTGATAAAAAGCCCCCCTGGCCACAGCTGTCATATGCTCTTCCAAAGACAGCTGTGTATCCAGGAGGATGCCCAAATTGTGAACCCTCTCTGTGGGGGCCAATGACTCACCCTCAAAAGTCAGCAATAGGACCAGCTGACTATATTGGGATGCCGGAAGCCACAGCCACTCGGTCTTGGACGGGTTGAGCCTGAGCCTGTTTCTCTCCATCCAGATCTGCACGGCCTCCAGGCACCGGGACATCACATCAAGGGCATCGTTGGGGTGGTCCGGGGTGGAGATGTATAGCTGAGTGTCATCAGCGTACAGATGATACTTCACCCCGAAACCACGGATGATCTCACCAGCGGCTTCACATAAATGTTGAACAAAAGGGGCGAGAGAACCGACCCTTGCAGCACCCCACACACAAGGTGCCTCGAAGTCGATCTCTGTCCCCCTGTCAACACAAACTGCGACCAATCAGAGAGGAAGGAGGAGAACCACCGCAACATGGTGCCCCCTATCCCCAGCCCCTCCAATCGGCGCAGCATGATACCATGGTTGATGGTATCAAAAGCCGTCGAGAGATCTAATAGGACCAGGACAGAGGAACAACCCCCTGTCCTGAGCCCTCCAGAGATCATCCATCAATGCGACCAATGCTGTTTTTGTGCTGTGCCCAGGCCTGAAACCCAACTGGAACGGATTCAGATAGACCGATTCCTCCAGGTACTGGGGAAACTGTCACGCCAACACACTCTCAACAACCTTTGCCATGAAGTTCTAGGTTGCTTCTCTCCTTGATTGGTTAATTGCACCTCATAATATAGATGAGAATATGCAATCTGCGAATATGTTTACATATATTAATTATGTGACTTATAAATAAAAAATACACTAAATGGTCACCAGCACTATCTTTAACTTTGTTAAAGAAATTATGTTAGAATAGAGATAACTTACTAAATCACCTGTATGGTCTTCTCCCTTCTTCCAGAGAATAGAATGCTTAGATACTTGAAAAGAGGAACACTTCAAGCACTCTGAAACTTTGAAATACCTAGATCAAAAAATCTGGATCAGTGGTGCTGTTAAAAAACAAACAAATCAGTCAATCCTTAACTATAGTGATATGCTTTTATGCTTTACCCCAAGCAATACGATGGACTTTAAAAGATCTTATGTGAACAGAAGATATTTCTGTGCTAGAAAGGGGTTCTTAATTTCTCTGGATTGTACATGTTATGCTTCTAGTTTTCAGAGTTGTATTTTAGAATGAAATTACCTTTCATAGTTTGCCATTGTGGAGGCCAGAATTTTAATAGAGGAATATTATAATTGAAAGCCAGTGTACTAAAATAAATTGCTGTAGAAAAATGAGATACACAAATAAAGCCTATCATCTATAAATTACACTTTTCAATGTGTAAAAGTGGGTGTAATGCTTTTCTTTCAGTTTTCAAAAGCCTGAAATCTAAGCAGGAATCCATATATTTATAAATCCTTGATAGCGCAATGTATTTAAAAATCATATATGCTTAAATAGATCCCTAAATGTTTGAACATTATTAATTATAAAAGTTATTCCATACTTTCCTGACTTGACAATGGAACACAAATGTTTTTTCTGATTTCCTGATTTCGGTATTATCAGCTTGCTTTTATATCCTCCTTTGATGTTAAGGGCAATATAGACGTATAAAAGGCAATATTCTTTATAATCAGATTAAATTTAAAAACAAAGTTAATCCTGGATAAAGAAGTAGTTAAGTTACCCTTTTTTCTTAAACCTTGGTATGGAGGATTAAGATTTTGTTTTTCTTGAGATGAATTCCATTCTTTGCGAGAAGTTTTAAACATGCAGAAATTCTGATGGCTTGTTAATAGCACATCACTTTTAACTCTTGCTGCTCATAATTAATTCACAAAGGTAGAACAGCTGGAAATGACAGTCTTATTATATTTTGCATTTGCTGGTTTAAGGATAATTAAACTGACCCAAAATATCTATGAGATGCTCCCATTGTATAGCTATAGTAGTTGCAAGAATAATATAATTCATCTTTACCAAGGTATGGTACATCAAAAGAAAAATGCAATAATTTAAAAATTATATCCAATTAAATCAGTTCATAGCTAATAGATCTCCCGCTGTTTGAGAAGCATTATGTGCATAATGCAATCATTCCATAGCAACTAATATAAGAAAAAGGCCTATAATTTGTATTAATTATGGCTTTATCTAGATGATGGCATGTGCATTAAGGAAGTATCAAAAATGGACACTCCTAGTTAAAGAATGTTTAAACAGGTAAACAAGGATATGTGTGGGTTATGGTGAGAAGTCTAGAAGGAGGCCCCTATGGTGCACTGGGAGCTCCCCATGGTTTTTCTCTCTCTGTCTCTCTCTCTGTCTATCTTCCTTCACTCCATTGTTGCCATCATCTTGGGCTTTTTACTACACTCTCTGGCCCTCCTGCAAATTCCCTTGAATCAAGCTTCACTCTTGATGCTGACATGTCCATGTCTATGAAGTTTTCTTGGCAACAATAGAGGAGCTCCTAGCAGCTTCTGTAGGGTGAGTCAATGAAAGTCAAGATGGTAGCCAACACAACACAATTGAAACACATGCAAAAGGGGCAGGCACACTTAGGGGACCTCTTGTTGAAATGGATTGGACTAAATAACCTCTAATGATTCTATGGAGGTAGGGTGGGAAATGTAAATATAACATGCTACTCATTCCACATTGCAAACATATATACACATGAATTTTGAGTGTGCTGGTCAATCAGTCAAAATTTTTAAAGAACTTTTGGGCCATTAATAAGACTGCTCAGAAAACTCAAAACAACCTGTTTCCTATTCTTTCCATCCTTCCATTTTCTCTGGGAAAGGAGAAATTTTAGTAAGCAGTGGGAGATGCCTGTGCACGAGAGAAGCTTTTTGTGTCCTTATGCTATTTCTTTGCCTGTCTGAAATAACCTGATGGGCATCTAAACAATTTTGTCATACTGAAAAAAAAAATGAAACAATTAGAATCAGATCCTGTAGCAGAGACCAACCTGGAGTCTATCCTTGTTCACATGAAATGAAAACAAGAGATTCACAGGATACTGTCCATTGAATATAACTTGTTTCAATCTATTTATATAAAAGCGAAATACCACTCACGCATCATCACAAAATCTCCAGAACCATAAAGCCTTCAAACTTGAAATTTTCCATGTATGTTCCTCTTGGCTTCTAGATGCTCACTAAGAAAGGATTTTTCAAAATGACCATCAGAGGATTAATATTTCCTATATTAGTATTAACATGCTCTGATACTAAGGAGTTCTACTCCGTCTCACCACCTGAAAAGAAATCTGTTCCAAATGCAAAACACAAGCAAAAGAAAGGAGTTTTAGTTTCAGTTTTACTTTCACAGCAGCAAGCAGCTTTACTACAGAACAGTTGAGCTAAGCAACGGCCAGGCTCCTTCCTTGCTTACATAGCAAATACTGTTTCACTTTCTAAACAGCCCTCTGATGCTAAGGAGTTCTACTCCCCCTCCCCACCTGAAAAGAAATTTGTTCCAGATGCAAAACACAAGCAGAGGAGAGGAGTTTCAGTTTTACTTTCAAAGCAGCAAGCATGGAATAGGATAGGGGAGTCTTCTGTGGGGCAAGCCTGAGGGAGAGAAGGGAAGAGGCCAATCATAACTACTCATTAATTTTCATGCTGTGTCGATTTATCAAGCCCGATTACAGTTTCATAGCGGAGTATGGATATTCAGCTAGTTAGAGATAAAGACTCAGTCCCAAATCTTATTGCAAAAAAAAGAAAGAAAGAAAGAAAAAGAATCTTCATTCTACCAGTTTTTGTTCCCAATTAGACTTTGCCAAACAACGGGAAGAGTAAATGCAAATCAGGGGTTTTGTTCATTTAAGCAAACTTGAAAAGTTCTAGAAATCACCTGCCTTCTTTGTTGATCAGTTTTGACATGATTGCCAATTGTATCATGACTCCTTTAGGATCCAGTGTGTATTGATTGTTATGGATCAGTCAGGTCCTCATCTTTTGACATGTCCTGTATCCTTCTCCGTAGCAGTGCCTGCCTTCATGAGGTCTTCTTCATGATTGATTCTTTTGTGTTCTGTTTTTGTGTTTTTTGTATTGTCCTTTCATTTTTAAATGTTTTTAATAATTTGTAAACCATCCAGAATGTAAGCCACCTAAGCTGGATGGCATATATATCTAATAAATAATAACCATAATAAAAATAATCCAATTTTTGGCACACTGTTCTTAATAGTATAGAAAAAAAAACAATTTGGACACAGGTAGAAAATTAACTAAATATTGTCATCTCTAAAGTATTTTTCTTGTGACTCTCATGTTGCATGGACAATTGTCTTCTACAAAAATATGAAAGTAGCACAACTGGAAGGTCTGAGAAGAAAGAAAGAAAGTTAATGAAGGGAAGGTGTACACAAAGCTTTTCAGCATGAAGAAAACACTTCCTACTGCATCTTCAAGAGGTATAATTACAGCATAGCATACTTTGAATCTGTATTTTGACAATCCTTATACTGAATACAAAAGTGAGATTATCCTTGTTTACTTTTAAGTAGGTTCTTAGGGGTTTTTTTGTATGTTTTGTCTCTGAAATATAGAAATGCATTTGTATGCATGATAGGGAAAGAGAAAATGAACACAGCTTTTCTACAGTTCTCAATTTGGCAACTATTTCTTAAAATTCTGTCACACCATGGTTTTGCCACTTCGAAGACCACGCAATCGTTCTGTTAGTCTATCACAAGAATGTCAAGATTGTGTCCATGAGTGGAACGGGATTTTCAGACTAAAATGGACCACTTACTGTATACTCTGTTGCATAAATTAACTTACCAAGCTACTTCAACCCTATTTATGATGGTTACTAAAGCAGCACTTTTTCTTTTAAAAGAGTACCTACAATGCTATGCTTTACCACAGATTGCTGTTTTCCACAGGGTGTCCTAGATTTTGACACAAATAAATCTTTCTACTCAAACAGGAGAATCAAAACACAGTTATTCTAAGAACGTAGTATTTGGTGGGAAAAGGGGAGCCTAAACTTGGAAAGCACCCTGCAGTGTAGAAAAACATAACTTTATTATTTCACCAGTTTTCTCTTACTACAAAAACTCTTTATAGCCCAGGTTTTCCTTCTCCTGTGTCCAGATTTTATTAGTTTAGATCATTTTATGCTGGGAAGTCAGCCAGTTAAGACTACAAAGAAGCCATTAATTAGAGAGTTTCTTAGTGAAATTCAGTATATATGAACTAAATAGTATTAACTGACACTGAAGAAATTGTATCATTGAAATATCTATGTTCATATATACTCATATGTGTACTACTTTAAATACATCTAAGATCTGTTACAATATAGTTAATAATATCTCCATAAAATAAACAGATGAAAATATGAAAGAAAAACAATCTTTAGGACATCGTTCCCTTTTGGAATTTGTAATATTTCCTATTATTATATCATATATAATTTTAAATAAATAGGGTTTTGATACAGATTTAAATAAGGATGAGAACAATTTCTTCTTTATTATTCTTTGTCAAGTTCTCTTCATTCTATGTATGTGCCTCTGCCTCTCATGGAATCTGGATTTTAGTTGAAATAATAACAAAGATAATATAATGTGAATCAAAACGTGTGCTAAAACATTTATTTGTGGCTATGTACTCTCTCTCTCTCTCTCTCTCTCTCTCATCTGTCTATCTATCTATCTATCTATCTATCTATCATCTATCTATCTATAATCTATCTATCTATCTATCTATCTCTACAAGAGGTAAGATAATAATGATAATCTTTATTGTCATTTTTTACTGTGAGCACAGTGGCACACATTAAAAATGAAATTCTGTTGCCTGCTCTCAAAAGAAAGTATATATATACCGTATATACTCGCATATAAGCCGAGTTTTTCAGCCCATTTTTCAGGCTGAGAAACGCCCCCTAGGCTTATATGCGGGTCACGAAAAAAATGACTTTTTCCCTGCAAGGTAGGAAACAGCGGGAGAACAGGGTTTGCTTACCCCGCCCACTCCTAATCTATTGGGACTGCCTCCTGAGTTCCAGCTGATGGCTAGAGGAAAAAAAAAACTTTAAATTCTTGCCGCTGGGCTTCAAAGGCCCCCCCTACAGCTGATCAGGGTTAAAAGAAAACAAATGAGAAGATCGGTGCCGGCTGCAAAAAGGTGCCTGCTGCAAAGAGCACATTTTTTTTTCTCCTTGTGCTGAAACCAAAAGCGAAAGTAAAACAGCTTGTTGGCTTTGCTGTTTGCTAAGGCAGATTTCTTTTCTATTTCCTCATCAGAAAAGGTTGGTGCAAACAATGGGAAATTTATGGCAAATGGCAAAAGAGGGGAGTTCAAGATTTTAAAACACAAAAGAAAAAAAGCTCTATTTAAATAGAGAATTGTAATAATTGAGATATTATTAATTGTATATTGTGTTGAAAGCAGAAATGGTTAAGTTGTGGTTTGGAAGAATATTGGGGGAAATTATTTGGTTTATTATTATTGGTAAATATAATTAATTGATTTGTAAGAAATTGGATTGCATGGAAATAATTGGAATATTCATGTTCATATTGATTAATATACAAAAAAGATAGTTATATAACTAATTGATTTATATTAAAATGTTGAATTTGTATTGAACACTGTATAATACATAATTAACCAATGTGAGGATGGATATAAAAATAGATGACAATGGGAAGGGGTATAATATAGAATAGAAGTGAAAAATTGAATTTGATTAAGATTAGAGATGAGGATGAAGGGTAATATTGGTTTTTTAAAAAATAGATGAGGAATAAATATGGCAAAAAGGAAATATAGAAATTGTAAATTTAAGTGAAATGACTAAACACTGTTTAAATTTGTGAACCGGCCAAATATTCTGTTCAAAGAAAATACATTGTATGTTTGTATGTGTGTTTCTAATTATTGCTATTTATTCATATTTGTTCTCTTTTATTCTTTAAAGTTTAACAATTCATTCTTTATCTTAATATCTTTATATGTGTTTGGGGTTGGTTTTCTTCCCTTTCATCTTTTTTTATTGTACAGCAATCTTTCCTTCTTACTTTCTCTTCCCCCCTTCTTCTCCTCCCTACTTCCTCTTCCTTTCTTCTTCTCCTCCTCTCTTCCTCCGTCTCCTTTTATGCACATGGACTCCTTTTATGCACATGGACTACTCAGAGGGCTGAAAAAGTCAATTTTTGACTGGTCCTCGCACTTGTGATCATCCTCACATTTATGTCCGTGCAGCATTCTTAAAACCATGTCACTCATTTCACAACTGCTTCTCTTCACCATGGTGACAAGATAGGGCAAAAACATAAAATGTGAGGACAGTCGTAAGTTCGAGGACTGGTCACAACTGCGAGGACCAGTCAAAAATTACTTTTTCAGCCCTCTGAGTAGTCCATATGCACAAAAGGACTACCCAGAGGGCTGAAAAAAGTGATTTCTGATAGGTCCTCGCACTTTTGACCAGTCTTCTTTTATTTTGAAATTTACCAGTAGTCGCTGCATTTTCCACCCCCGGCTTATACGCGAGTCAACAAGTTTTCCCAGTTTTGGGGGGTAAAATTGGGGGGGTTGGCTTATATGCGGGTTGGCTTATACACGAGTATATACAGTATATACACAGTATATATATATATATATATATACCTACACTCATACACACACACACACACACACATACACACACACACAAATCACTGTTCATTTTGAATATATAGCAGAAATATCTTCTCTCGCGTACTCACTCGCTCTTTTCTTTGGACTATTAACAATTCCTTTTTTTCCCCAGTGAGAGAATTTGGACTGAACATTACTGGTCAATCAAATGTTTTATTCTCAGGAGGAAGCGGAAAAAATTACTTGAAAATGGCTAGAAAAATTGTGGTTCCAGAAGGAGTTTCGTAACGGTGGACTCAAGGTCAGCAAAGTGCTAAACGCTGTTCCCAACTTTTTTCAATCCCTTGGTGAACCAATGCATGCTGCTCTTTGATTAGACCAAAAGGAGTTGACTACTCAGAGGGCAATGATGCATCTGTTAAATTCATTTATTAAAGCCATCCATTTCTTGTTCTTTGTCCTATGCTTGATTTTTTATTTTATTTTGCTAAATTCCTAAAGTGTGTGTGTATATATATGTGTGTGTGTGTGTGTGTGTGTGTGTGTACTCGTGTATAGAAAAAAATCCTTTGAAAAGCACGGAAGAAAATCACAAAGTACAAAATACACATAAAATTTGTGGATGCCAATTTGTTACATAATCCAGATGTTTGAATGGTGCCAATAAACCAGGGTTTAGGGTGAGGAACAGCAAGCTGAGTACTAAGGCTTTTACAACGTGGGACTAAATTTTAACTAGATATTAAAAATGAGGGTAGAGATGCTTTAAGCATACTTTATTCTCCTTAATGTCTTTTAAAATGCTATCTGTGGGTTAACATGGACATCTGTTGACTGTTCATGATAGTACTATGGAAAATTTGGTGTTTCATTAAGATTTTAAAAAATCTTTTCAAGCAAACCCATGCCATTGGAATTCCCAGATGGTTTTCCAAACCCAACTACTAATCTACTTTAATCTCCTTAGCATCGGGGATCAAGCAAGGTAAGTTAGATACTGCCACCTGCTGAGGCCAATCCATTTCTATCCCTAATTATATCTGCAGCATATCCCTGCAGATATAGCAGCGATGTAGAGGCTAACAAATTGCAAAGCAATTGCGACTTCCAGACGTTGAGTACAACCAACTAAATATTGAAGTATTCAGACAATTTATAATTGTATGAATAGCTTCTTAAAAATAAAGAGCAGTAATGGGAGAGTGACCTGAAGAATGGTGGATGATAAGAGACCTTCCATTTTTCCAGCTCCTGTGATTCACTCCTTGGTTGTCCTTCACCCCAACCAGTATGGGCTGTTTGCATTGTACTAGTGAAAACTTTCCTCCCAAAATAAATAGAAGGAGCAGTGTTCCAGATCTAAACCACTTATCTATCCATTATGCTATTCCTTTTCAAGCAAGCAAGGTCATGTAGAACACAGGAAAGAAGAAATAAAAAGACAGCAAAGTGAAAAGTATAAGATAAGAGAAGATAGGATCTCTTATAGACTTTCTTTGGAGAATGTTCCTTAAAAATAAGATTTATCCCTGATAGATCTTTAGTATGCTTAATGTTTTTCAAAATCAATAAATATACAGTTTCTTACATTCATACATTTCTACTGAATACTAAAAAAAAAAGTGACCTTATACAGGTAATCCTCAATTTACAACCACAACTGAGCCCAACATTTCTGTTGCTAAGTATTTGTTAAGTGATTTTTGTCCTATTTTCTTGCCACAGTTTGTTAAGTGAATCATTGCAGTTGTTAACTTAGTAACATGGTCATTAAGTGAACTTGGTTTCCTCATTGACTTTGCTTGTCAGAAGGCTGCAAAAGCTGATCATGTGACCTCGGGACACTGCAACCATCATAAATATAAAGCGCTTGCCAAGAATCTGAATTTTGATCATGTGACCATGAGGATCCCACAGCGGTCGTAAGCGTGAAAAATGGTGATAAGTCACTTTTTTTCACTGCTGTTGCAACTTTGAACAGTCACTAAATGAATTGTTGTAAGTCGAGGACGACCTGTATACCGTCTTGCAAACATAATCATCTTGGCTTTCAGGAGGAGTCTTAAAACCTGGCCTTGCTGAATGGCCTGGGGTCTCAATGGAAGCTCCCATACTGGAGGTAATTAGTGGATTAAGAGAATGTTCCATCTCCATGCTGTGTATTGCTCCTTTGTTAGCTATAGTTCTTAATTTTAGCAGTATATTTATTGTTTTAATAAATATTCTGATATTCCTGTTTTAGCTTGCTGTAAACCATCTAGAGTCACTTAATGTGAGATGGGCAGCATATAAATTTAATTAAAAAAAAATAACATTAAGTTATAGTTTCCAGGTTTTGCTTATAGTTACCGTGTTTTCCCGAAAATAAGCCCTTCCTGAATATATTTAAACATATGCACAGCCGGTCCCCGCCATTTCCTCTGGTTAGGGTTAGGGAGACACAGCTGGAAATCAGGTAAGACAGCAAGAGGAGCCCCGTCTTGCTCCACGTGCCCCAAAATAATAAGACCTCCCTGAAAATAATGCTGAGTGTTTATTTTGGGGTTCAAAAAATATAACACATATATAAGTCTTATTTTGGGGAAAACACAGTATTTTTTCAGTTTCATTCACTTTTGCTACCACTATTTTTATTAGAGAACCGATAGCAACAGTCTCTAGTTGTCAGGCATAGATATTATCCTATATGGTAATGTTGGGATTTTTAGTTTAGCAACATTTGGCATGCCATAATTTTTGCACCTAGACCAGTATATTAAATGTGAAACCTATGGGTTTAATACCACTCTATTAGCAGGTTATCAAGATAAATCAAATTAATTAAATAGTCCCCTTGTCAGCCACTTTGCTTTCTCTATTTTTTATATTAATACTATGACCATTTTTGAAAATGATTATTTTTATATAGCCCAAGAGAACCAGTTGGGTGTAGAGATTAAGGCACCAGTCTAGAAAGCAGGAAACCATGAGTTCAAATTCTACCTTAGGCAGGAGGGCAACTAGGTGACTTTGGGCCAGTCATTCTGTCTCACCCCGACCCACTTCATGGGTTTGTTGTGGGGAAAATAAGAGGAAGAAGGTGTTGGATATATTCACCACCTTGATTTATTAGTATAAATAATAAAGGTAATACACGAATGAATGGATCTCTAAAATAGGTCACTGTGGAATTATGTTCCTTAATTACTTGCCTATAGAATGATGACTGATTGTAGCATGTTGAATAGAAAAGTAAACTGAGACAAGGACAAGAACTGAATATATTATAAATGGGCAAGATTGATTGATTACTGGCTAGAATTTATTTATGTATCAAATTTAATTATTTAACTAAAACCATGAGAGAATGTTTTCAAGATTTTACATACAATATAAGCTATTTTACAGGCTCCCTGCTTGGATCCCAAGTCTGTTGTTGAAACTAAATTTTAAGGGATTTCTGGAAAATCAGTAAGGTCGGAGTCAATCTCACCGGGAGGGGGGGCATGATGCTTTATAGGGTGGGTGACACCCTAAGAATATCTTGCTTCCTGGGTTGTGTCAGATGGAACTCCTTAGCAAACTAGACCCTTAACATGTCCCTCGTGCCAGATTCGGTGGAACGAGAAGAGGGAAGTGGGGAGAAGCAGCCCCTCAGATCAAAGAATTCTCAAACGGAATTTTGAGTACCATTTTATTTTATTTATTTATTTTATTTATTTAGTTTGTCAAACATGTACGCGATAACAGGTATAAGTATAAACATGGACATGAGCACATGAAATCAGTACAAATAAATGGGGACAGTAGGACAGGGATAGTAGGCACGCTGGTGAGCTTATACATGCCCCCTTACAGACCTCTTAGGAATGGGGTGAGGTCCATGGTAGACAGTTTAAAGTTGAAGCTATGGGGGTTTGAGGAAGTAACAATGGAGTCAGGTAGAACATTCCAGCTATTGACCACTCTATTGCTGAAGTCGTATTTTCTGCAATCAAGTTTGGAGCGGTTTTCCCTGAGTTTGTTTTGATTGTTTGCCCATGTATTATTGCAGTTGAAGCTGAAGTAGTCATTGACAGGTAGGAGGTTGTAGCAGACAATTTTGTGTACTATGCTTAGGTCAGACCATAGACAGCGTAGTTCAAGATTACCCAAGGCCAAAATTTCAAGCCTGGTGGCATAAGGTATTCTATTGTGAACGAGGAGTGGAGTAATCTTCTCGTGAAATACCACTCAATTGTATTAATGTCCAATATACAGTGTGGATTCCAGGTAGATGAGCTTATTCGAAGATTGGTCTGGCAAAGGTTTTGTATGCCCTAGTTAGCATTACAATTTTACCAGAGAAAAAGCTTCGCAAAATTAGATTAACAATTCTTAATGCCTTTTTGGCAGTGCTGTTACAGTGAGCTCTGGGTCTTAGATCGTTTGAGATGAGTACTCCTAGGTTCTTGACAGAGTCATCTATGAGGTCGTATCAGTTCAGCTTGTATTTGGTGTTCTGATTTTTGTTGCCAATGTGTAAGACAGAGCATTTGTTACTTGAGATTTGGAGTTGCCAATTGTTCGACCATTCTGACACATGGTCAAAGTCGCTTTGTAGGGCAGCAGTATTGTTGGTAGTGTTAAATAGTTTTACGTCATCAGCGAAGGGTTGTGTTTTTTTTAAAATTTTGATTCAATTTCTTCTGTGATAGCCCCTTCCCTCTTTTTCTTATCCATATAGTACATTTAAAGTTGTGAAGGAGATGCTTAAGTGAAATAATTTGAAACTTATAATAAAGAACGTTCTACTGTTCTATGAAGCATCAATGATGTAATAAATGGATCTGATATTTATAGTATCAACTGCATATTAAAGTCCTGAATAAAAGGTTCCAAACGAAGGTTTGATTCCATCCAAAAACCCCAGGATAGCATGTTCAATAGATTAAGGCCAGAAACTTCAAATTCACAGGAGATCTGTGTCATGCTTTGTATTTCAAATTGAAGCCTGAAAGACCTGATATTTTGAGTTAATGGGTCCCTGTAGTTATCAGTGAACAATATGTATAAACCTGATGACAGAAGTTACTTGATTTGATTAATTAGAAATGGCGTTTTTTCAGTTATAAAATAAAAGCAAAATCTTTTTTTCCTTTTCAATCTTCAACGTATATTTTCAAATCCTGGATTTGGCATGATTTAGCCATTTTTCTTCCAACATCAACTGTCTGCCAAATTATGTAGTAATTTAGTGCAGAGGTGAATATTTTAATACATGGGAGGAAAATCATTCATGACAATACTTTTCAATTACCTCTGCTCTAGTTACATACTATCCATGTGATTTACTCCCACTACTCATTAGTTAGAGAAGTTCAATAATTGTTTAAAGACACAAATAAGTTAATAACATGAAAATACAATGTGCAATCTTGTTTGCCAATTCTAGCTGATGAAAGGTTAGACCTTTTCTAGCAAATTCAATCCTATTTCTTTTTTTGGTTTTGCTTTAATATTCCCCACAGTACAGAACAATTAACTTTGTATACGTGCATACGTGCATATATGTATGGGTTTAAAAAGCTCTAAATTGGAAATATAACTTTTCATGCCGAGTTTGTTTGCAGGAGATGTTGAATGAGTTTTTAAGTTTCAGGGAGGTTGTTGAAAAATTTCTAATGTATAAGGCATCATTTTCAATGGCCCTGTTGCTTGTGTGAATATATGGATTTCCTTAGCTCTTTTCTTTCATAGCACCTCACCTCTCTTTCTCTTTTTAGAGAGATCTCTGTGTGGTATACATTCCTATGTATCATGCTTATTCAGATAACCTAAATCCAGACGTAGATATGGCACAGACATTTCAAATAAGAACTATCTTCAGCCTGGCACCTTCTTAATATATTGGGATTTGTGCTAATTAATAATTCTGGAAATTATAGTCCTAACATATTATGTGGGAATCAGATTGCCGGTAATTTCTTGAAATTATTGTCACCTAAGAAAAAGACTGAAACCAGTGGTGGGATTCAAATAATCTAACAACCAGTTTGCTCAGGGACCTGTTGGCTGTCGTGGGAGGCATGACCCATCCCCATCCTCCACATTGGGATGAGCCTCCCGCGATGGCGAACCTGACCCTATTAAAGTGAATCCTGGGTGCTGTGCTACAATGGAGAAACGGGAAACAGAGCAGCTGGCACAAGGGAAAGAGGAGGAGCAGGGAGAAGAAAGAGGGAAAGTGGCCTTCTCCTTCCCTCGTGCCAGCCGCTCCATTGCCCATTTTTCCATTGCAGCGCAGCGCAGCACCCATCATCCACTTTGATAGTGGGGTAGGTGGGTGTGGTAACAACCGGTTTGCCTGAACTGGTGCAAACCAGCTGAATTCCACCACTGACTGAAACTGGTCACAAGAAAATGTTATATAAAATAAGGTACCAAAAAGGTGTGTGGATTGCTTTACTGGTGAATGGACATGGCCATGACATTCACCATTCTTCTTCTACATGCCAAATAGTGAGCTTAAGCACACTAGAGCTTAAGGAGAAGTTGAGTTAATTCCTGGAATGTTTACATAAACTGACACAGGGAAATTGATATCTGTATACAGAAACATATTTGGGAATTAAGGCTACAGAGCATGCAGGCTGTTGTGACTTGGCCAGCTGGTTCAAGGAAGCTGTTCAAGTCAAGGACCTTTAGCACAGTAGTAAAGCCTAGTCTTCAAATCACGCAGCCAACAGATTTAGTTTCAGCCATTCCTCTTCTTATCCCAACGCATTATAATTATGTTTGCTCTGTTACCTACCAAATAGGTCAAAGGACACTGGGTGAATTATCTGTGAACCAGATAATAGTTAAGGAAAGAATTTATTGGATTCTAGTAGACATTCTCTGAGCATTTTTACAGACAAGTGCTGTATTAACCTAAAGTTAGATAAAATTTAGTCAGTTGCTGAAAAGCTTATTCCCTAATAACTCTCCTTCATAAATTTCCCTAATAAATCTCAGCAAATATAGCGAGGGTAATTGCAAGGATATTGCACATAAATAAGACTAAGATTTTAGTTAGGAATATTTAAACCAGGTCCTTTCATACTGAAATAATGTAATAACGTATTTTGCTTGCTTGAATGATTAATTCATTAATCTGCTACCGTGTTTCCCCAAAATTAAGACCCTGTTTTATATTTTTTTTGAACCCTGAAATAAGCGCTTGGCCTTATTGCCATGCGCTCAAAAGCCCGATTGGGCTTATTATCAGGGGATGTCTTATTTTGGGAGAAACAGGGTAATTTGCCAAGAGAGGCCAGAGAGTTTACTGCCCTTTGGACCACAAAGCTCTGTATTATCATTTGTCCATAATAGTACATAAGATTATATGTGAGATTATTTAGAAAGGCCCTCTGTGTTAACAACTCCTTCCTTATACTTGAAGGAAGCATTGCTTGAGTGCTTATATCAATTTCTGCCCACTTCGAAACTTGCAAGGTTGAAGCTTTTCTCCATGTGATTGATGGTTCATATGGGACAAGGAATGAATGCGAGGCCAGGAAGATCCATACTTCTTCCTTATTTCTCAGACAAAAAGTTAACACAGCTGTTGCTAAAGGTTAAATTTGGAGGTCAGTTTCTTATGCTATTAGGAACATCCATGTGGGTTTAAACTGTATTAATGCCCAACCCTTTTTTTTATCCACAGAGTGAGTTAGTCAATGACTACATTGATCCATTGTTGTGTCTTCTTACAGAGGTTCCGGCAACGAAGCAATAGAAATCATTAGAGCTTGTGATAAAGAATTCCTCCTGGTCCAGGCAGACACAGTGTTCACATTTCACTTACTGTTGCAGCAGCCAGGTATAGCTGCCAAACCCAATGTTTGACGATGAAGCTGGATTATTTAGGGAGATGAAGCACAGGGCACCAAATTTTAAAAACTAAATAGTGAACAAAATCAGAATAGGTCTTGGAATCTTCAGTCATCTAAAAATCATGTAAGATTTGAGCGGGTAGGGTGAGCAAACTTCAAGCTCCTTCCCTGAAATATTGCTGTCCAATGAGACCAGAGGTGGGTTTCAGCAGGTTCTGACCAGTTCTGGAGAACCTGTAGCGGAAATTTTGAGTAGTTTGGAGAACCGGTAGTAAAAATTCTGACTGGCCCCATCCCCATCTATTTTCTGCCTCCCAAGTCCCAGCTGATTGGGAGGAAATAGGGATTTTGGAATATCCTTCCCCTGCCATGCCCACCAAGCCATGCCCACCAAGCCACACCCACAGAACCGGTAGTAAAGAATTTTGAAACCCACCACTGAATGAGACTTTTCCCATTGCAGCCCTACCCTATCAAACTTCCCTCCCCTCCAGCTAAGATCTTGTAAGTCCTTACTCTTTTATCCTTCTGGGTAAAATCTGGCTCCTTCCCCAGTTTCTGGGATAGGATGAGGCCAGGTGGGTTGGATGGATCCATTGTAGGTTGGATCAGGCAACTGTGTTGTGGCACCAGGCTTTTCAATTTTTATTGTCTTGTCATATTTTATTTTATTTTATTTTATTTTATTTTATTTTATTTTACCAACCATTTCACAATCTGAAATAACATTGGGTAGCTTACAATGGCATAAAAACATAAATATAAAAACATTAAAAGTATTAAAATTAACAACAATTAACAATTAACAATTAACAACAACAATTATCTGATGTACTGCAGCACGACACTGGAACCAGATGCTCCAAGGACTCCAGTTGAGTGCCTGCAAGCAGCCAGTTCAAATGGTATCGTATCTGGATCCGTTCCAGTCGGGCTTCAGACCCGGGTACAGCACAGAAACGGCATTGGTCGCGTTGGTTGATGATCTCTGGAGGGCTCGGGACAGGGGGTGCTCCTCTGTCCTAGTCCTGTTAGACCTCTCAGCGGCTTTTGATACCATCGACCATGGTATCATGCTGCACCGGCTGGCAGAGCTGGGGGTGGGAGGCACTGTGTTACAGTGGTTCTCCTCCTTTCTCTCCAACCGGTCGCAATCAGTGTTGGCAGGGGGGCAGAGATCGACTCCTAGGCCCCTTATATGCTGGGTGCCACAGGGATCGGTTCTCTCGCCCCTCCTGTTCAACATTTATGTGAAGCTGCTGGGTGAGATCATCCGTGGTTTTGGGGTGAGATATCATCAGTACTCTGACAACACCCAGCTGTACATCTCCACCCCAGACCACCCCAACGATGCCCTTGAAGTGATGTCCCGGTGCCTGGAGGCCGTGCGGATCTGGATGGGGAAGAACAGGCTCAGACTCAATCCATCCAAGACCGAGTGGCTGTGGTTACCGACGTCCCAATATAGTCAGCTGGTACCATCGCTGACTACTGGGGGCGAATCATTGGCCCCCACAGAGAGGACGCGCAATTTGGGCATCCTCCTGGATTCACGGCTGTCCTTAGAAGACCATCTGACGGCCGTGTCCAGGAGGATTTTTCATCAGGTTCACCTGATCCGCCAGTTGCGCCCCTTTCTGGATCGGGACTCCTTACTCACGGTCACTCATGCCCTTGTTACCTCCCGCCTGGACTACTGTAATGCTCTCTACATGGGGCTCCCCTTGAGGAGCACCCGGAGGCTCCAACTGGCTCAGAGTGCGGCTGTGCGGGTGGTGATGGGAGCGACATGGCGGTCTCATGTGACACCGCTCCTGCGCGAGCTGCACTGGCTCCTGGTGGTCTTCCGGGTGCGCTTCAAGGTGTTGGTTACCACCTTTAAAGCGCTCCATGGCTTAGGACCCGGGTACTTACGGGACCGCCTACTACCTCCAATAGCCTCCCACCGACCGGTACGCTCCCATAGAGAGGGGCTCCTCCAGGTGCCATCGGCCAAACAATGTTGACTGGCGGCCCCCAGGGGGAGAGCCTTTTCTGTGGGAGCACCCACTATCTGGAACGACCTCCCCCCCAGAGATTCGGTGGATCCCGGATCTTCGTGCTTTCCGCCGTGAATTAAAAACTTTTTTATTCCATCAGGCGGGCCTGGCATAATATTTCCCCTTTTTATAAGAAAATTTTAAATGTCATAATCCAAATTTTTAGATTTGGGACTTATATGTTTTAAAAAACGGGTTTTGAATTGGGGCAATTATTTAATTCGGTTTTAATTCATTTTTAAATTTTGTATTTATGTTTTTTATCTTTGCCTGTTCACCGCCCTGAGTCCCCTCGGGGAGAAGGGTGGTATATAAATCTAATAAAAACAAAACAAAACAAACAAATAGCATCATTTCCCCATTAGTACTCCAAATTATTTATTAAAACTTTTAATGGAACAAAATAAATAGCTGCATCGAAGAAAAATAAGAAAAACCTAGTGGATGATGAGTAAAGTATCAGCAAAACACAAGGAGTTTACAATTATATAATTTAAAACTCATTATTTTATTCATTAGTTAAATGTATAGAACTAAGGCCTTTATGTCATCTTAAGATCCCTAGAAAAATCTGAACATGATATCAATGTTGATGAAACCACTATTTGTTCACTATTCTCAGAATGGAATATATAGGGAAATTAGATTATGATTAAGTGAGCAAAGATCAGAGGTGGGCTTCAGCAGGTTCTGTCCAGTTCTGGAGAACCGGTAGCGGAAATTTTGAGTAGTTTGGAGAACCGGTAAAAACCACCTCTGACTGGCCTCGCCCCCATCTATTCTCTGCCTCCCGAATCCTAGCTGATCGGGAGGAAATGGGAATTTTGCAGTAACCTTCCCCTGGAGTGGGGAGGAAAGGGAGATTTTACAGTATCCTTCCCCTGCCATGCCCACCAAGCCACACCCACCAAGCCATGCCACACACCCACCAAGCCACACCCAGGAACCGGTAGTAAAAAAATTTGAAACCCAGCACTGGCAAAAATGGTTTTCTGAACTCCTATCCAGCTGTAAACAAGTGCTTCGTAGGAAAAGGGGTTATCTGTTTTGTATGGTCCTACAAAGAAAAAAATATCTCAAAGCTCTGAATTTGGAGCTACATATAGGATGGCCATCATGCTTATTGTTGTATTCAAATAGTGTAGACTTTAGGTGCAGAGAAAGTTTTGACCCTTTAATTTGTCATCCTAGAGTCATGGAGAAATTAAAATATATCTCCTCTGAATATAGCTAGATTGGGAGTGCAGCCTTACATTTCTTGGCATTGGTGTCATGACTTCCCATTAATTTCTTCACTTGCTTTGCATTCAGTAGATGCACTGGAGACTTCTTTGTGATAATATTAATCCAAATTCTGCATGTATTTGAAGATCTATTGCTTGACCCTTCTAATTAACATTGTACTGATTACACAATTGCATTTTTAGAAATGACAGTTACATAGTTATATTTCTCATTTCCATGTTATGCATGAAATAGTATTTGGTGCCATCTTTCTAACATGGAGGTTGCAATGGCATTGCCTTTCACAAGACATGACCTGTACACACACACACACACACACACACACACTGTCGAGCTCGCCCGTCGCCGCTCGACAACTCGCCTGGAAAATCCA
>WNWU01000043.1:8394777-8428170 GCA_012654045.1 Ptyas mucosa | reverse complement strand
CTGTCGAGCTCGCCCGTCGCCGCTCGACAACTCGCCTGGAAAATCCACGGCGCGGGCCCATGACCGTCACAGAGCACGCCATAGACCGGAAGGACGGCGGGGGGGGGGGTCGGCGGCGTGCTAACACGGGTGTTGGTGGTGGATCCCGGAACCTCCGTTCTAGGCTGATTCTCGCACAGGGTGTGGGCGTGGGTGTAGTCGGGGCCGGGAAAGGGGGTGAAGGGGGCCAGCGATAGTCGGTAATTGCCGCGTGGATACTAGCGGCCGGCGGTGCGCAGAGAAAGACGTCCGGAGGGGTGGCAACGTCATCGGCCGGCGACGTGCAAGGAGGAAGCTGGGCAGTGATGTCATCACCTGAGCGGCGGCGTATCAGCTTTATTCAGCGCTCGTTAGGAGAGGGGCGTGAACCCAGGGTATTTAAACAGAACGGCATGCGGAGGATTCCCGAGCTGAACTTTGCTGCGCGTGGGCGTCCCGGTTTCTTACACTGAGCTGGAGTCACTTAATAAAGGAAGCAAGAACCTCTCCCCGAGTGTCTTGTGTTTCTGTGAGCCCGGACCAGAGGAGCCGAGACACACATTATATATATATAATCTTTATCTAGGAGTTTTCATACCTATGTGCTTCTTTGAGACAAATGTTGTGGTTTGTGGAAGAAAATCATCTTAAATTCTTAAGAAAAATCATCTTAAGAAAATAATCAGCTACATCCAGGCATGTGGCTTGAGACCAGTCTATTCTGCCATGATCTGCAGTTCTGAAAAGCAAAATTCTTTGCCTGCTGGATGTTCAGCACATCAAATGACAGTTCTGGCATTGTTTTTAGAGGGTTAACTAAGATTAATGAGGAAAGAAACACCAAGCCATAGAGGATCAACATTACAAATCAATGCCTGAATAAATTTAACATGCATTCCATCTGCAGAATGCATGGTGTGGGTTTGTTTCTTAAGAGTGTATCTTTTATGCTTCTAAATAACCCACCAAGACATGAACACCGCATCCAGTTTAATAATGCTTTATTTAAGGTTTATACAGTAGTCGATGTATTGATTGGAGAGGAATTTGTAGAATACAGGAGAATGTTTAATAAGATACAAATAAACTCCCACAGCGCTTGCAATTCCCAATTCCCTGCATTTGTGAATTGTAACTTCGGCATTTTAATTCATAGAAAGTCATCAGAAAACGTTCAGTTTTAAAAGTATGCACTCATTCTGAGCTCAGCCACTTCTGAAAGATGAACATTTATATTTAGATAGCTTTTTTTATCTGAACCTTTTACTAAAAGCCTTTTCTTTCTTAAAAAAAAAAAACTCCTCAGAAAGAATATTGTATTTATTTCTACCTAATTACAGCTTAGACTCTGAAAATGTGAAATCTTTGAGATTTACATCTTTTTGTCATTAAACCTTCCAGAGAAGATGGTGCTTCTCCCTTTCACGCTCTCCTTTTAATCAAAACACTATTATCCTTAGATTGCCTCTTTACATTGCTGCTTGTCTAACAAATCTTAGGAAGTTACTTACCGTCAAATAATTACAGTGCAAAAGAAAAGAATAATACAAAGAGCAGGCCTTTTTACATGTCTGAGTGGGTTTCACAATCCTGTCTCATAATCAGATTCCAGAAATTGAACTTGCAGAAAGTTTGTGCTAGCCTTGTGGATTTTCATTTCAGATGTTGTCAACTCAAGGGCATTTGGACCAATCAATAACTGTCTGTCTTCTTGCACACAGAAAGTTGGCTATTAGAAAAGAGAGGCTTACAGCAGACTCAGCCAATACCATTAGCCCTAGCCTTAGGGCAGTTCTATCCATGTGCTGGGGTAGACACCTGCCCCCTCCCCGCCCCCACCATTAAGAAGGCCACTTGGGATGTCATTTGGACATAGCGGGCAAAGAGCACTTCTTTATTCTTTCTCTTTTTTACACCCAGACTTCACCAAAAATCAATAAATCTGTTCTTTGCTTATTTTCAGAACTTTACTTCAATATAAGGGAAGGACTTTCCTTCCAGCTACAAACTCTTGCAACACCAACTCTTTCTCTGCAGTTTCTTTCTTAGTGGCCGTTTGAGAAATAATTGGAAATAATACCAAAATTAAACTCTTCTTTTGAAATTAACAGGAAAACCTTGATTGGCTGCCTGGTTTCAAGATTCAGGAACATACTGTATATTTTTTTTCCCTTTATTATTGTGCTAAATTATTTTTAATGAATTGGGTCAACACAACAAAACTTTTTTGTGTGGATTGAGTATATTTCAGTAATTGCTCCAAAGACAACAAGTTAAAACGATGTAAAGAGAATAGGAGAATTAATTGCTGAAGCACCTTTAAAATTCTGTACTTTTATTTGTAGTTACTAGAAGATAAATACATGGTGGTTTTTTTCCCAATCCAAAATGGTCATGATAAAAATTTGTGTGGTTATTGGGATTAAGCCATTAGTGAATATTACAGGCATTACTCAAGAATAACCCTACCATTCTTCACCATTCCCATTCTAGGAGGCAAATGCTACTACTTGCAATCAACTACTACTAGTAGCAGTCTAAGACACTGGTCATTATTTCTTCGCTCAGAAGACAGAGTAATATGTATCACACACTGCAACTAGACTGCTTTCTCAGACTCAGTAGAACTATCTATTGCTCTGCCAATATTGAGTGAGAAGGTCCAGCTGGCATCCAGATATGATATAAGAGATGCAGTATCAGACACTGAAACTTCCTTATGCCATTCCTTGAATGTCAAATGAGCATAGATTTCATTCTTAATTATGAGATACTGCATCATCCAGCTAGCCAACAATTCCAAACCCTGCTTATTACACGCCCCTTCCCTCCAATAAGTTTAGGTTGTGCTACACCTTCCAACTTGAAAGATTAACAAAGGATTAGCCAATGTAAGAAAATGGGATCAGGAACCCCATCAAGAATGAAAGTTGTACTTGGGGGCCTAGATTCCATTCTGCCCTAGGCTAACGTTCTATATGGCTAGCTGAAAAGGGAATATGACTTGATGGTTATATGATAGTTTTACTGAAGAGACACTGAGAATGATGCCCCAAGGCAACTGATGAGAGTTCAGGAGCTGTAGGCTGCAACAGATTTGAAGTCCCTCAGGAAATATTTGCAATGGCACTTTCACCTGCTCGAACTGAATGGCACTCAACTATCGCTCACCTCTTGGCTTTTATGTTCTGGAATGTTGCAAGGTAGGAAGCCAGAAGTAAATATCTACTGTATCCTTCTGATATCCTTTTCTAAATGCAATATAGAAATAGTGGGAATGCTCTGATATTCCTGTGTTCAATATCTATAAACACACACTCTGGAAGAACATCTTCCTATGTTTTTTTTTAAAGTTCCCGTTCTAATGAAAAACTGCTTCTAAGCATATTTTAAGTGCCTCTTGTCAAACAAATTAACTCCTAATTAACTCTTTAAAAATGAATGAAGGCCAATATACCTTCAGATTTCCCTCTCTTGCGAATTCACAATTGAGAATAAGACTGTACAAATGACTTTTAATCTTATGAAACCTTTCCTAGTCAGTATATAGTTTCATGTAAGCTCCGATGAGCCATTAAAATAACTTGTTTCAATAAAGCTTCAAAGTGAAATTTTGTTATGTTAGATTTCAAGTGTCTTTTATTTTATAGATGAATATGCAGATATTAGGTATTCCTTATATAAAGTATATTAATTTTATAGATATTAGATATGCAGATATTAGGTATTTCTTATATAAAGTATATTACTGAAGCTTGCATTAAAATTTGCCTTGGTCAGAATAAGAAATTTCATTTTCTCATCTGTTTGAAATATCTGCTTGATAAAATAAATCTGCAAATAGTTTAACTAAAATATTAGATCATAACTGATTTGTAGCCTTTTTAAATGAAAGTATGAAAAAAACTTTTCTTTCTATGTTTAGTAGTAAAGAAAGCAGAATTAAAATCTAAACTGGTATCTCTTCAAAGAAATATTGAATTTCTATCTAAATTTAAATACAAAAAAAAAGTGAGATAGTATCCAAATACAGCACAGGAATATAAAAATTCCTTATGTTGAATAACATAATAATTATTATCCAGGTTAACATGTTACTATGTCAGACAATGATTTTATAATATAACTAGTAAAAGTGGAAAGAAATAGTTTTTATGAATGTTTATGAATGTTCTTTAACAATAAAATTAATATTTGTTAAAGCAGTAGTAATGCATTTTCCATGTATTATACCGCAGACTTTTCATGCGACCAGAAAAATAGCTGCTTCATTCAATGTTTTATGGAACTGAATAGTTCAACACTTCAAACAGAAAACATTCTCAAAAATAGGACTGTCTTTTATAAAGTTGGACACAAAGGAAAACAAACCTAAGGTATGGTAAAGAGCTAATTAGGGCATTGGTCGGAATGATGACAGCTGGTTTCTTACTTCATAATATAACCAAGAAACTTAAAATACCAAAATTTCTATTTGCTAGAATCTGCCAGATTCAGGCAAACATTATGTCAAACTAACTGTAGGATAAATTCTTAGATAGTTATAAAAAACATAATAATAAAAGTGGTTATGGTTTTTTTCCTCTTCCCTTTTCTTTTCTCTCCCCTCCCCTTTCTCTCTCTCAAAGTTTCTAAAGATTGTTCTAGGTGTATTAATAGCCATAGCACTTAGACTTATATACTGTTTCACAGTGCTTTAAAGCTCTCTCTAAGCGGTTTACGGAGTCAACATATTGCCCCCAACAATTTGGGTCCTCATTTTACTGACCTTGGAAGGAGGGAAGGCTGAGTCAACCTTGAGCCGCTCAGAATCGAAGTCCTGGAATAAGCAGTGAGTTAGCCTGCAGTACTGCATTCTAACCACTGTGCCACACAGGATTTCTTTAAATAATCTATAGCTGGTGGCAAACCCCATTCTAATTGCATAATTTTCTTCTAAGAGCCATTAAAAAGGGCTTGAGGGCTTGCGTACAGCTGCAAATATAGATTGTACATAAACTAATCTGTGATATGCTATATATTTGAGGTAGGCCTTAGCTGTTTGATCACACTGTGATCACTGTGGGATTTTGTTTCTGCTGATGTGTGACTTTGGACAATTAAAGACTATTCACAAGAATATGGAAGAATATTGCCCTTGGACAGCAACAGTAACTGAGCTGGTATCTGTTGCCTTAGAATTATCAGGGGATGAAATATCTATTTATTATAGTTGTTGATAATTTAAATGTGGTCCAAGGATTATGCATTTTTGTTCTCCTCTGCATTGTTTGGAGCACTTTTAAGAAGTGGGTTATAAACTGACAGCAGAAATAATAACAATGACAGTGTTGTAGCTTTAGTTAATTGGTTCTTCATTATTCATCAGATTCAAAGTGCCCTCCACAGCCTAAAATAAATTTATGAGACTATAGGTTGTAGGCTTTTACAAATTGCTCTTCACTCTAGCACTAGACCTTGGGTTCCAGCAGGAAAAACCCTTATATTGAAGGATAACTTTATTAGTGTCTCCTGTGTTGAAAAGTTAATAGTAAGAAGAATAGTCAATTGGTATATGTTGATGTCTGATTTGGGTCTCAGAGGAATAGACATGTACTGTATAGTAGAACATAACAAAGTGCACTTCACTTTTTCAGCTTCAGAGAAGTTATATGCAGGAGGGGAAGAACTAGTAAGGAAATCTTGGGCTGTCTTGCAGCTGAACCGAATATGGTTCTAACTTCTAACAAGTTCCTATTTTACAGAAGAAACAACAAAAGCATTTCCTATCTGCTAAATAATTCTATCATTCAAGTTCATAATGTCTGGAAAACTGAGCCTGAATGGTAAGGACCAGTGGGATGGGAAGATCAGTGGAATAGCATTCTGTGGCAGCATTAGTGCCTAGTTTTGTTATTTGTTCAATCTTATCCTTCAACATTTATCTTTGTACATGCCTTGGATTCCCCTGACTGTCTTCTGATGAGATCAAATACTCTTTCCTGCTCCACTATTTTTGAATTAGTCTAGGAAGGTTTCTCTACTGTTCCAAGGGTCTGCACCCCATCTTTTCAAGGTGGCCACCAAGGGAATGCCAAACAGCCATCCAGCCTTTATCTGCAGACAAATTGTGTAATGGAAATGAAGAGCATTCTTTTCTCTTGCTATGACAAGGGGTGTATTGTTGAGTTAACTTTCCATGAGACCAGAGAAACAGTCTGAAGGTTTTTACGTAAAACGTAAAGAAATGACTGGGTGAAATGCAGGGATAAGCTATTTAGGCTTATGCAGCCAAAATTATAGTGGGGAAAGTAAATACGGTTCATCAAATATGTCAGGAACCTGTAGATTTGCTTCCTTGATTAGCTTTCAGCATATTTTTCAAATGTATTTTATATTAAGTAGCAATTTTGGCGTATCTTGCAGTATTCTTCAAAATAGTGTATAAACTCCTTAAAAAGTTCAATAGACAAAATGTTAAAAATCAAGTGGGAAAAAAACCCACAAAAGGAAGAAGAAAAAGATAGCTATTATTCAAACATATGTTGACCAGGTTACTATTATGTATTATTTAATATACTACAATATTAAAAGCTGTATTTAAAACTGTAACCTAATGGAAAAATGTTTTGCATTGCAAAAACAAACAAATAAAAACTCTGGAGTACATACATGCATGTGCCCATGATTTTAAGGAGAAAGTAAAAAAAAATGGATAGATTGAGAAGCGGTCATGTTCTCCTTCTGCCTACTGCCTTAATGGCTTACACTTTCTGAAATATTCTATATTTCTTTCTAGAACATGAGTACAGACAAAGAACAGACAAAGGGGAGAAACATTATAAAAAGTGAAGAGAGCTGAGTACATTCAACTGAACATATTTTCAAAGCTCTTTGTTATGTTAATTTTCCAACAGCAATAATTTTCTACACTTTTAAATATCAGTGATAAAATCAAAGGAGTATTTTAATTTTCCAGTATTTTGAGATAATCCTGGCAGCTAATAAATAGAATCTAATCAGATTCTTATATTGTATTAATTTACATGTCTTAGGAAATAGGTACTATAAATCAACAATAAGATATTGTAAAGACTGGTGGATAATTTTTCCCAATTTCTTTAAATGCATTTGATCAAAAAGATAGCTATATTGGATATTGTCAGTTAAGATGACAATGTGTGCTAATTTGTTTACAGTCAGAAAAGTTTCAATTTACGCAGCATAATTTTATTAAATCCATGTGGGAATTATCTGAAATAGATTTTCAGTGCCACAACAAATTCCACAGAAATTCAAGTTCAAGCCCAAATTATCCTCCCAACTTTTTCCTAAACATTCAAGACAACTTTTTTGCTCAATGTATGAGTTTTATATGATACTATCACTATTACATCATATTAAATGAAAAAGAATTATATTGTTCTTTAAATGTTAAGGGCTTGTCAATAATTTTTATGGAGAAGATTATCACTCAATAAGAGTGGCAATTAGAGGCATTTTGAGGCATACAGCAAGAAATATTGGAAGGTGACTGATCTGAAGATATCAACATAAAAAATGACCTTCAATCACCTGAGCTAATTTTATCATTCTGATATCCCCAGAACAATGGAAAGGGTTCATAGCTTCATAGAGATCAATAAAAATAAAGAAGAAAAGAAGAATGATAGTAGCAAGAGACTCATGATTGCATTAGACAGAAGCAGCTGTATGGGGACTAACTTAGCTATCCCAAAAAGTGGGACATCTTTCTATTGAACATATCCAGGATGTGATGGAGGATTACCAAGGCTTGTCAAACAGATTGATTTCTAATCATTTCTGTTTATTCATATGGGGGACAAACAATATTGCTAGAAGAGGTCAAACACTCCAGAAGATTATAAGTGACTACAGTACAACATGTTGAGTATGAGGTTTAAAGAGTTGAGAGTAGAAACAAGTATGTGGAAAACATGAGGGCTGAAAGTATTGTTTTCATCCATCATGTTGATGATTAAGGAAGAGAAAGCAGAACCCTGAAAGTGAACAACTGGTTATGAAGATAGTGTCATTTTTTAAAAAAAGAATTCCTAAATCATAGTGTACATTGCCATTGTAAGGACCTTTTGTTGCAGATCAGCTGTGCCTCCCAGACATATAAAGATAGATTTGGTGAGAGCTCCATGAAAAACATGGAGAAGCAGGGATAGATTTAGGGGATGGCTATAAAGATGATAAATGGTCCGGAATCAATGATTATAAGAGCTGGGAACTTTAACTTGCAATGGGGAGATACGATGGCTATCTGCAAATATTTAAAGGCTGTCACATGCAAGAGTGTGGACTTATGTTCTGTTAATACTGATAGTAGCACAAGGACCAAGAGGAATAATAGAAAGGAGATTTTGGCCAAATATTGGAAAGAATTTCCTAATTGTAAGAACAGAAATTGTAATTGTAAGTACACATTTTTGTTACAATAGAGATGGATTCTCCCTCTTTGTAGATTTTCAGATTAGGGATTCTTAGATACCTTTCATACATGACTTAGTGAATTGCTACACTGAGCAGATCATATAGATCCTGGATGACATATATTATGAATAGAAGTGGAAGTGGATCTTGATAGATCATTTGTACAATTAAAAAAGAACTATGTCAGCTATTGAATGTCCTTCTTGAGATTTAGTGCACTTTGAAGAGCAACATAAAGATTGCTAGAGATTTTGCAGATAGTAACACGATCCGGGGGGGAACGAAACTTCCTTCCTTCCTTTTCATTAACTATAAATATATCATTTTTATCTTTTTAACTTGTGTTCTGTATTCCATAAAAAAAGGAGATCTAGGAGCCTTGTTACAATGGCCAAGGAAACAACCTTTTAATCCAAACTAAAAGAACATTTTAGATTTAGCTAGACAAAATTGATAGATTTGAAAGAAACAAATTGTAGACCTGGGGCATAGTTAAAGGGACAAATTGCAGTAATCTCACTGAAAGAAAATGAGAGCGAATTGAGAGAGAATTTAAGAATGCTGTCTTAAGTTTCTGAAAGAAAGAAGGAAGATATAGCATATGTAATAAACATATAAAATAGGCACATGCTGGATTGAATATGGATAATAATATAATATGCAAGACACTTTGTCCTGGGTTTCCATGAGACACTGCATTTTTCAAGATAATTCAGATTCCAAGGAAGCACCACTAAGGTAAATCTCTGGAACTGTGAGAGGATAGTTTCCATTCCATGCGTGCAAATACTTCTCATCCAACGTACCTCCTGGTTCCTCAGAGTTCTTCCATCCTCCTGAAATCAATAAGCTGTTTTTATTGGTTCTGTTGACTTTTCGGCTCCTCTGTATGCTGGTTGATTTATTTTAATTTCCTTGCTGCAAATAAGCATCCTGAGGAAAGGTCAAGAGGTAGGAGGAAATAACGTTGGTCAGAAGAGCATTTTTTTGGTGTTCCTAGCTCCCCTGGCTGGAGGAAGCTGGAGGCTATTCAGAAGGTTTACTCCATAAAAAGATGAAGAGGAAGTCATTTAAATGGTGGTTTAAGCAAAGCCAGCAGCAGTTTGGAAATGCCCATTTTACAATTAATCCAATATAATTTAATCATTAACTCACGCTATGAAACGCTATTAATTTCAATAAACATGTATGTCTTAAGCTGGAACTCCATCCCTTAAAAAAAAACCAAGAACCAAAAGAAAAAAAATCTCAGCTTGTGGCAATTAATGTCTTTGAAAGGTAATATAATCATATTACACATTACACAGCGTACAACATCAATCCCTTTTGTTTCCATCTTCAGACTGGTTTCTGTAGTGGCAAATGGCAGAGCTTTCCCTGTTCCATTCTCCAAAGAGAAAGAAGAGAGAAGTGGCTATTTTTTTTTTTTGCAATCTTTGTAAGCTTTATATGCTGAAATTTATTCCATTATTCTATTAAAGAAGAAAATGTGCAACATGTCTTACACCTCAAGGCATCTCTCAGTACATTTTCATCTTCCCTAATACCTGTAGCTCCTTTTCTATGCTAACATTTCACTGCGAGCATTTTATACTCTGTCAGTTAAGTCTCCCTTGAATGCCTATGGCCTTCTTGTCTCTGGTGGGTGAGGCACATCGGCCCTTTCAGATCTCTGATGGGGGTAGCAAGGACCACAGTGAGTGCACTGTCAAGTAAACAGATCAAATAGCAGCATGTCCTATAATAAACAGCTCATGTATAAAACTATTTGAAGCAACAATGCATTACTCTCTTTATACTTTTTTTTTTATAGAGGCTCTTTCACCTGATTGTATAAAACTCTGCCCACCTGAGCAACAGAGGCAAACTAACTGAAAAAAAACCACAAATCATTGCAGCTTTTTAACTGTGGCTACAATTCTTAATTAGGAATAAAATATTGGATAGGCAACAGCTTCCTCTGTGCCTAAATATATGGAGAGAACCACACACACACACATATTTTGATGCTTTGAGTCTCGGCTAAAATATGCTCCTGCTGCATTGCTTCTAGCAGCACAATCCAAATCTTTCTCCTCATTTGATACAGTGACCTCTCAAGTGCATCATTGCCCTGAGGGCTGAGGGCAGTCCAGCTACTGTTAAACCCCTTGGGTTGATAATCTTCTCCCACATTTGCCCTTAACACCAGACATACCACCATTAGCTATAGCTCCACTGGTGCTCATTAGAGCCGATCAATATAGACTAACATAAAGGATGCTACTGCACCTTCTGTTATTTCTCAGTTACTGCAGATTTACAGACTTTCTTCTACAATATGAGTGATGTGTTAGACAGGTTTGGGTAGCCGTAGAAAAATCTCTTCTCTCTTTGCTGTCTATCATCCATCCGTCTGTCTGTCTGTCTATCTATCTATCTATCTATCTATCTATCTATCTATCTATCTATCTATCTATCTATCCAAATTTTCTTGCTGAGTATTATGCTATTTTAATGTCTAATACAATTAATGTTAGAGGCACCTTTAGCAAAAGCTTTAAATGGTATTTTATGTACTTTTTTTTTTTTCCAAAAGCGAGCCTACCTCAGCTTTAGCCCTCGGAAGAGTTCGGATGAAATTAAATGGCATTTTTTCCCCCATGTAAATTGGATTGTACCTTTTGGTTGAAATTTAGCTTCAGAGTAGATTGAGCTATTGCTGGGGTAAGTAGAAGAATTAAAATCCGGATCCAGGAATAAAAGGAATATGGATAATGTATTCCTTCTTTCTACCAGTAGGTGACACCAGAGATTACACTTAGCCTTCATTCAGTATTGAAATGGTAAATCTTTTTTCCCCCTATTTTTTTAATATTAGTGTGAAAGAACATATAATCAACTCTGGGATCATGGACAAGAAAGCAGGACCATTTCAGGAGGGAGCAAGACCATCAGAGACTAGATTCCCTTCTTTAGGGGACGGGAGAGAATGTGAGAAAAAGCCTAAGAGTAAATTTGCGTTAATTACATTAGGTATAGGTTAAACTGGAGAATTGCTTTGGCAAGCTTTCAAGATTCTTTGGCCATAGAGCAATAAAGATCATTCCAGAAATTCAAGGAATTCTTGTTTCTTGACTTTGTCATCTAAGAATGGAAATTACCTCACAAGAATTATTTCTTATTTGGTAAGCAGCAGTCCATCTACTAAGGTGCTACAACTGTTCTGATGTTATTTCATTTTTATTTAAAGCAGGTCTCTGGTTTACCCAATGAAATTAATCAAATTTTCCCCATTTGGGAAAATGGGGAAATAATTTGGGATTATTTGAAAAATAGTGAGTATACATGGAGATAAACTACAAACATTTCTATGATTGCATGGCCTACAATAATAATCAGATGTGAGGTAGAGCATGATAGGGATAAACTAGTCATGAATGAAATAATCAGTATGGAATAAGTAAAACATTCAGTCTTAAACAGCTAGATTCTAAAGCGATTAAAAGTGAGACCGTCGAAACGAAAAGAGTGTTCCCACAGAATTTACTATCTGTTCTCTCTCCTCCATAGTGCTAATTCATGCAGTAAAATTGTGTTCCCTGTAAATAAAAGATCTGAGAAGCAATTTCACAGTACCCAAGCATTTGAGTTACTTGCAATGACAAAAGCTCATTGTAACACATATCATTATTTGTTCTCTGGAAAAACCTCTTTTTCTAACATTCTTTCCCTCTCTCACACACAAACATAAGCTTGAAGATTCCTTTCTCAGGTTGACTGGATCATACAGATAAACACATTTGTTTATGTGTTCAAAAGATACCGCAACATTTTGTTGGAGGTCACCACATTTAACAATCTCTGGCATGAGTAAAAGGAAAACATTTCTTCATGTAAGTTACCAGTTTACCACAAGACCTTGAGAGCTTTATTGTATCCAAATCACAACTGTATACAAGGGGCAACAGGGAGTCAAGATACAACATATTTATGAACCTTAAATTGTGAAACACAGAATATTGCAGAATTGTTTAGAGGGAGGGAGGGAGGGAGGGAGGAAGGAAGGAAGGAAGGAAGGAAGGAAGGAAGGAAGGAAGGAAGGAAGGAAGGGTTTTCTATTGATGCATCTATATATGATTTTGCTTTAAACCCAGTGTTGGATTATGTGTTCAATGTCTTTTTAGATCCATATTTTAGAGTCAGATAGAAATCTACCATTTAATTACCAATTACCAGGCAAAATGAGGACCCAGTTTGTGGGGGCAATAAGCTGACTTTGTATAAAATATTCAAAAGTATTAAGGCTATTGCTTAACACATTGTAAGCCACCCTGAGTCTCCAGAGAAGGGCGGCATATAAATAAAATTAAATATATATATATAATAGTGTGGTCTGGAATATACTTAGAGATATTTTGAAGTCTATATTCCTATTCAGGATGAATAAATGTAGAAAGCAGATTGCATTTTAATTACCAACTTTTCCATATACATATGATTATAACAGTTTTATATACAATGATATTAAATCAGAAGCTTACAATGCTCTTTAGAACATTTGACATGATCTTAGAATAGTTAAAATATTACTTAATGTCAGGATGATGTAAAAATGGCTGCGATATAAATACAGATGATCACAACCCAATATGATCAAATTATTTGGATGTAAGCTCGTTTATAGTACTTAAGAAAATAATTCCTTTTCATTGTGCATGGGGCTTAACAGCTTGAATAGCAGCTTGGGGTTTTTAATATAATTTTTTATTTAAAAAATTCATTAGAAGATAAAAACTAACAAGAACTAATACAAAGTAGAGAGAAGAAAGAAAAGAAAAGAAAAAGACAAAAAATGCAAATAGAAAGAAAGGAAATAGAAGAGGTAGCTTCCAATTTTCTTCGCAGCAAATATAAGTACAATTACAAAATTACCTTCCAGTCTATGGTTACAAATTAAAAGACCCTCTTTTTTCCCCCTATTATCTATTACTTCTAATCACCAAAGCCAGAAATGATAAGGTATTTTTTTTTGTTTCATGCAAAAAGTCTACAAGGGATTTTCCAGTTAGCAATAAACATAGATGTTGTCTTTTCTCTAATCAAAGAAGCAGTTTGCCATTTCTGCAAGTTTCATCATCTTTACGAACCATTCTTCCACTGTGAGTGAATCTTTCTGCTTTTGAACATTATCGTAATTTCGCTGCAGTGATATAAAAATACAAGTTCCATGACCTTTTCCCAACTAACTGTTCATCAACCCCAAAAGGAGAGCCTCTGATTTCAATTGTATATTGATTTTTAAGATCTTCTAAATTAATATATATATTTGTATCAGTAGTGGGTTCCACTTACCTTCGCTACCAGTTCAGAACCAGGAGTGCACACGCTCACTTTGCTCACGTATGACGCTTCTGCGCATGCACAGAGCATCCGTGATGATGTCCGGGCGGGTGGGCGGAGCCTCCCACCAGTACCACTACCGGTTCACATGATCTGGGGCGAACTGGTAGAAACTCACCACTGATTTGCATCCAAAACTTTTTTTACATGTCCGCCAACATGGTAAAATATCCCTTCATCAATTCCATCAACAGAGACATTGACCTACAACCAGCCTTCGAACTCCTCAGAATCCAAATCAACCACACAGCCAACCAGAGATAGTACCGACCCTCAAACTCTGTAGAGATTCTCAGGCATCCAGGTATCCCAGGTTGTCCCAGAGATGCTTTTTCAGGAGGCAATTGGACTTTCTTGTTTTTTCTTTGAAAACATTTCACTTCTCATCCAAGAAGCTTCTTCAGTTCTGACAGGATGCATTCCCACACCAGCAGTTGACCTCCCAATAATCCTGATCTGATGTGATCTCCTTATCACAAGGCCCATTACAAGACTCACTGATGACAGCTGACCCATCACAAGACCCTCAGTTGACACACCCACACCTGAAGCCCTTATAAATAGAAGAACACTTATTGCACATTCCCTAAACTCTGCTGAAGATATTGCCTAGCCTGGGAACAAAATGTTTGGAAACCAACCCACAAGCTTGGAGAACAAACTCTCACCCTCAAAATATCCCTTCCCTGTTATTCACATTACTAACATAAATCTATTCTATTCATTTTTTTTTCTACATTCTAGACAATTTCTTCTAGTAACAAATACAAGCAGTGCATCATTTTTTTATAAAAACATTTGTTTTAAAGATTGGAACATAATGTAAATGTCAGTCCTCATTGTTCCATTTGTTTATTGCAACCAAAATTTCTAGCCAATTTTCTTATACTTTCTTTCACCTGTTCTATTGCAACATTTAATAAAAGTTTATACATTTTATCAATAACATGTTCATCATTTGTACACAGTTCTGTTTTAAACTCAATCTTACATCGTTCACAAATTCTTTTGTCTACTTTAAACTTTTCTGATATTTGTCTGTAAGAAAACGATAGTTTTCTTATATATGAATATCAGAAAACTTTAAAGTAGACAAAACTACTTGATAGCTATATCCCTCTGCTCTCAAATCTGCTCTTGATTTTATTTTACATTCTCCTTAAAAAATTCTGATACATCATGATAAATTAACTATTTATATTTATTTAGTATTTCTTATTTATAAAATGTTTCTAATGCTGGGAGCCACATCTTTTCTGGTCCATCCTGGATTTGTATTTATTCTATATTCTCAAAATGGAATGTCTGACATAATGATCTTTAAAATCTACATTAACCTTAGCTTTATTATACCATGCTACCCAATTTCATATGTGTCCTAACTTCAACAGCTGTATATTTAACAAGTATTTTTTTTTCCTCTGCCACACAAATTTAGATATGTTCTCCTGCCATTGTTTAAATGGTGCAGCACTTGGCAAGATAGCAAACCTATCTTGCAAACCCAAAAGAAAAATAACATTACAGGTAAAATATTCATCTTAATCACAGAAATTCTTCCCAACAGTGACAATTGTACTTTGTCCCATCTTAATATATCTTTTTTTTATACTTCATTCCAAGTCTTGATCTAATTGTTTTGAAATAACATATAGTTCACATAATGTATTCTTAGAGAAGTGAGACATATATCATCATACAAAGGATTATAATTGGATTGAATTGATGTCTATTGCCCAGAGTCACTTTCCATGGGATAGATGGCTATTAAATTTAATAAACAAATAAATAAAATAAAATTTTTTGGTGAAATTCATATCAATAAAAAACAGAAAATGAAAATTGATGGTTATTGATGGTAACACATTTTTTTATTTGTGTCAATAAAAAATCATATTTGGGCATCATGTCATGATACATATTAAAAGGTAGACATCCTGGAACATAAGCAAAATTTTAAAAAAATCATGAAAATAAATTTAGAATAAAAAAACCGTTACAGACATCCAGATGGAAAAGAAAATCCAATGATAATCCTCACCTTCCTTTTCCTGAAGATTCTAGATGAAAAGCATAAACATAAAAGATTTTTTATGTTAGTTTATGCTACTATAAGGTATTTTATTGTTTAATGACTAGAGAGTCCAATGCATTATATGGAGCAATGCTCAAAAATGTGAAGAAAACCAAAACCAAAACTCAACAACGGCTGTTTCTAATGAATTTGTCTAAGACAGGCTGTCAAACTCTTGGCCCACGGGCTGCATGCATCACATGCTGGCCACGACCACGTCCAGTTTAGCGAAAGGGAAAAAAGTCCTGATACATCACGTGATGCTGCCGTGACGACGTGAGTTTGACACCACTGGTCTAAGACTATTCCTAAACTATTGCACATTACATGTCAGGTTGACTCATCACAGTATCATAAAATCCTATACTAGTTACTTCAGGTGACTAAAAGTATCCAGGATTATACATCCATAGAACATCATGGGAAGTAGATAATCAGTTTTAGCCCATTCACTTCCAGTTATAGAGCCAATGAAATTCTCATTAGTGAAAGTAACTCTTTGCGTCAACAACCCAATTGGTCAATGGTTTCTTTCAAAAAAGAAATGCACACTAAGGCCTGTACCATCAAACCAAAGGGATCTGGAAGACTGCCTATTGTGCCTTGCAAAAATGACATCATTGTAATGAAAAGCCATCCAGCCCTTATCCATTAATGAATGAAAATGCCTTTTCCTTAGCACTTATTTCTTTCATTTTCCATTCATTTTTCAGTTAGGCCCTGAAATTGCCTAATCTGTTTAAATCTACTTAGCACTAAAATCACCATAATCATCATCATTCATATTCACACAACCAGATGTTCACCCCAGGCTCCCCACCCCGGGTAACTGTAAGACTCCGAATTACAATTATATGTCAAACCATCAGTATAAAATGGAATGTTTATTGATATCGGTATTCAATATTCTACTGATAACCATGTTTTCCAGTTTGGGCTATCACAATGGTACAGTGTTATTCAGCATGATTAAAGGTTATGGCCAAGTGTCATCCATGCGTCCATGTATAACAAGTAGTACTTATTGACAATAGATATTAAGATGCTTTCTGCTCACACAATAGTATAAGGTGTAAGTTTACAACTCAGTTGTATATTTGAACAATATCTGTATGTATGTTCGGATAGGAACCCCACAAATACTTCCAAGTTTCATTGTGAAAAGAGTTCTTACCTTTAAAGGTAATAAATACCTAGAATGTACGCGAAGCAGCACTTCATGTTCAGTCTCAGTTTCAGAAGGAAGAATTTCCTTGCCAATTGAGGACTATATGAAGGAGATATGCTCAATTAAGCCTCCCTGATAATAGATATACACTGGAGAAAGGAAAGCATGCCTGCAGAAATTAACGGAATGCATGTGAAACATTAGGTTCTTGTAATTCTAATGGAATTTAGCACACCATTCTCTGTGCTTGGATTATGCCATCAATCCTCATGATTCGACTTCAAGCCAGCATTTTCTCTCCATTTTTAACAACAGGACTTTTCACCAGCTTAATAGTTGCTTGGGTTGACATTCTTGTACTAAAATTAAATTTGAAATGAAGCATGGATTCCTAAATTATGCAACTAAAGTGCAAATGATTAGGTTTAGCCCACACTAGTAGCAATATTATTTTTGGTGTCCAATATCTGAATTATTTTAAGCACTGCATGGTTTAAACATATGTGAAATGATGGTGAAATATATTATTTCAGTTGCCTGTGGTGCTTTCCCTTCAGTTTAGATACAGCTATTATATTTTGGCATGTTTTTAATGATTTGCACTTGGATTTTGTGAGTTGATTTTAGCTGAATGTAGACCTTCCAAAATTACTTAAAAGAAAGTGTTTTCAGCTGTATGAGAAAGTGAATTTTACATTTAATGACTCGTAGCTTCCATTTATGGAGCTCATCTGTATGTGTTCATATCTGGAAATAGGTTCAATTTATAAATACAGAACTTGATGAATTATGGAATATAAACAATCAAGGATGTTATTCCCAATGCAGAAGCCATGAAGAAATATGTGGACAAGTTAAGTAAAATAGCATCAACAATAATAGTATTTTGAATGTAATGTACAGGGGGTTTAAATAAATATAGTGGCCTTATGTTGGCTGCTGTGTACAAAGAAATGGTAGGCACAACCTACTAATACAATTTCTTTGTTTTCATACAAAAGTATTTCTTCTTTTGTCTTTTGCAGTCATATACATTCCTAGTGAAACTTTTGCAACTAAACTATTGTCCATCTAAATTTATATGAATCATAATAATTGTATATATAGAACATCATAACTATTTCCTGCAGAGACAGAAAGGAAGAGCTGCAAACTAGATTACCATCATGCAAAAGATATCTCAGCCCACACAAATGAAAAGAGTGTGGGAAGCATCTCAGAAGGGATCACTCCCTAGTTTCCTGGAAAGTAAAAATAAAGGAGGGAAGAAGAGTTTTTAGACTTTCAAAATTCTGTTGCTATATCCTTACAATAAAAAGTAATTTATTGATTTGTGCTTCTTAACTGGAGTACCACAAAGGGCTGATAGTTTGTTCCTCTTGTTCCTCTTCAGTTTGACTGACATTCTTTCTTGTTTTGGCGTCATCAAATTATCATGGATCTGTCTTTGGAAACTTGTTATTGCTCTAGCCTTATAATCCAGAGGCCTTTCTTTTGCTTAGATAGGATCTACTATTGTAAATGGAATGGTAGGCCCCCTCATAGTAGTGCTGTTATATTGTTAAGACTGAAATCAGCAAACACAATGTAGGGAAGTGTGATTAAGCCTTAGTGTGTTTATATTATTTTTTAATCCAAAATTACATTTTTTCACATATGGATATGTGCCAGGTGCTTCATCTATAAGAGATTATAGTTTATTAGGTTGACATAGACACTGTTATTAGAACATGGTTGAGTTGTAGCTTCATAGTGACTTCTAAACAGGTACCTTAGGATAGGAGTGGAAAATTGCAAGAGTTCAATCAGCAACAACCTAATGATGAAAGGATGGATGAATATGATGATAGACAGACCGACCAACCGACAGACAGACAGACAGACAGACAGACAGACAGACAATTTGAGATATCATTTAAGGTAGGTATGTTTCAGTTTTGAAGAAAGGAGAAAAAGATTTTAATTTTAAAATTAAAGTATTTTAATTAACACCCCCCCCCCCCATTTTTCCATATTATAATGTCTAAATATTATAGGGCCAGAGCTTGGAACATGTTAGACTCCCTTCTCAGCAGGTATTTTTAGTTGAACAGAACTACAGAGTGTGAGATGATGCTTACAAAATGTTCTTTTTACAATTATGCATTTATGTTTCTAATCCTATGTTAGCCAACTGTTTACTTTCTCCTCTTACATATTCAACCCCAAATTTGGTGAGTATTAAGGGGACCAGAAGTAATATAGGAATATGATACTTTTATTTTGATCTGTTTCATGAGTTGGATATGCTGTATGTTTTGTTAATTTTTCTCTCTCTTTGCTTCTTTTCACCATTATTTCACTGAAAGTTTTGTACATTTTTAAATACATATTTTTACAGTATGGGAACCTCAATTTGTACAAAATAAAAAGGTGAGAAGATATTTGAGTAGTTTATTATCGAAGAACAATATTTAAATATTAAACAGTACACATGTAAACATTTCCTCTTATTTAGAAGCTTCACTCTTCTAAACAGCTCTTGCTCTTTCCTTCAGAACAGTCAGGCATTTGCTTTTTAGGTTACTAGAATTTAAAACTAAACAAAAACAGTATTTTTCACTGGAGACAGAGCTGAACTAAAAAGACTGAAAATGATTGTTTTTGGCACTGCTGACAGGACTAAAGATGTATATATTTGGGGGGGAAATGAACTGTGGGAGAGGGCAAGGGTGTTGCGAAAGAAAAGTAGGTGCTAGTCTGTTCAGTGTGATGGGTGTAAAAACGAAATATTTGGTCACTTTTAAAATGATTCAGACAAACCAACTGACAAACCACTCAGAAGACATAACAACTGCTTAGTGACAGAGATCACAAGGGATTTCCTCTTGGTCTTGTTATACTAAGAGGATAACTAAATCATAGTACTATTATTATGTAGACAAAAACACAATAAAATCAGTTTACAGTAGGATTGAAGGTTCATCCTTAAATGGAGGAGGAGGAGGAGGAGGAGGAGGAGGAGGAGGAGGAGGAGGAGGAGAAAATATAAAATTGAAAGTCTATTTTTTTTTTAAAAAAAGCTTCATTTGATCTGGGTTTACTGAGAAAAGCTGAATTCCCTATGCTGTAAATAACCCATAATTTCAGGACAAGTACTATAAAAGCATCAGAATTAGGGGCATGAAAAGCAAGAGAAAGATGTCTGGCGAACAAAAGAAAAATACTAGTGGCACAACATACCAAGGTGAAGAAAAGGATCCCTAACATCAGTGAGCAATAAACCTCGACATTATTTCTCCTGGTAATAGTGCATTCTCCTCAAAGTGGCTGCTCCCTAACTAATCAAAATATAATATGGTTTATGTCATGTGTCAGGAAGTGGCATAATAAAAACGCCAATTTATGATGGACTCATCATAACTATTTGAGTTTACAACAGCGGCATAGACCCAAAATAAAATAAAAAAAATGTTTGTATTCAGATGAATTGCAAACAGTACCAATAATTCTGAAAAGGAAATGTGTATATCTCATGATTTATCACCAGGGCAATGAAAGTATTTCTATGTATTTAATCCTTTTATTAGCTACACTAGTCACTGAAGTAAATCTAAGCTGTGTATAAACTTAAAAGAACAAAACAAAACACCACAATATTAAAACCAGGTACCTCATATTCCATGATAAGAAAAATATCACCAACCCATATCCTGGAAATGAAAGTATAAAAGAACCCACTTCACGGGTGATTATTCTGTCCCAGGACTTATTGAAAAAGCCAAGCCTTCAGAATTTTTCTGAAGGACCACAGGGTGAGGACAATGGACTTCAATCAGGGTGCGTTCTACAAGACAAGGAATCATTAATGGTTAAGCCAGTTCCTTTGAAGACAAATTATATTTTATCAATCTGTAACTAATCCATGTCAAGAGTTTGAGTCCAGTTACATGAAACAGAGGTATGATTGGGCAGATGTGTCTAAGGAAAAGTCCATGTGGAATAGTATAGGCATATTTCTATCTGAAAAAGAAGCTAGAACCATTTCAATTTATCACAGACTAATGCTACTTCATTATTTTAATCCCTGCAACTTTGCTAATGACTATTTCCAAATTATTAGTAGCAGGAAATGTTTTCTGTTATTTATTATTGCAAACTCAGTAGTGAAAGAAACATCATTTTAATACTAGACCCTTGGCTGTTTGCATGGCTTGAATGTAGAATTTCAGCTCTTTTAGACTTGTAAATGAAGCATCATTGATTGTGAGCAGGGATCACCCCCAGGGGTGGGTTCTAAATTTTTTTACTGCCGGTTCTGTGGGTGTGGCTTATTTTGTGGCTGTGGCTTGATGGTCATGTGACAATTATTTAGGATTTAGCAGAGGTACTTGTCTACCAGGCTTTTAACCCCTTGCAGAGCTGTACCGATCTACCCATTTATTTTTGCAGGCACTGATCTACTCATGTATTTTTGCAAGCACTAGTCTACCCATTTATTTTTGCAGGCACCGGTCTACTCATTTGTTTTCTTTTAATACTGATCAGCTGTAGGGTGTCCCTTTGAAGGCCCGGAGCAAGAGTTTAAACAGTTTTTTTTTCCTCTGGCCATCAGCTGGGACTCAGGAGGCAGCAATAGACTGGGGGTGGGACCAAGTAAAATATAAGAATAACATGGGGGGTGGGGGAGGGGGGGTGGGGGGTGGCAGGGGCTGAGGGGGTCCCAAAACCAAGGTGGTAACCAACACCTTGAAGCGCACCCGGAAGACCACCGGGAGCCAGTGCAGCTCGCGCAAGAGCGGTGTCACATGAGAGCGCCACGTCGCTCCCATCACCACCTGCGCGGCCGCACTCTGCGCCAGCTGGAGCCTCCGGGTGCTCCTCAAGGGGAGCCCCATGTAGAGAGCATTACAGTAGTCCAGGCGGGAGGTGACAAGGGCATGAGTGACCGTGAGTAAGGAGTCCCGATCCAGAAAGGGGCGCAACTGGCAGATCAGGCGAACCTGATGAAAAATCCTCCCGGACACGGCCGTCAGATGGTCTTCTAAGGACAGCCATGAGTCCAGGAGGACGCCTAAATTGCACGCCCTCTCTGTGGGGGCCAATGATTCGCCCCCAATAGTCAGCGATGGTACCAGCTGACTATATCGGGACGTCGGTAACCACAGCCACTCAGTCTTGGATGGATTGAGTCTGAGCCTGTTCTTCCCCATCCAGATCCGCACGGCCTCCAGGCACCGGGACATCACTTCAAGGGCATCGTTGGGGTGGTCTGGGGTGGAGATGTACAGCTGGGTGTCGTCAGCGTACTGATGATATCTCACCCCAAAACCACGAATGATCTCACCCAGCGGCTTCACATAAATGTTGAACAGGAGGGGCGAGAGAACCGATCCCTGTGGCACCCCGCATATAAGGGGCCTAGGAGTCGATCTCTGCCCCCCTGCCAACACCGACTGCGACCGGTTGGAGAGAAAGGAGGAGAACCACTGTAACACAGTGCCTCCCACCCCCAACTCTTCCAACCGGTGCAGCATGATACCATGGTCGATGGTATCAAAAGCCGCTGAGAGGTCTAATAGGACCAGGACAGAGGAGCACCCCCTGTCCCGAGCCCTCCAGAGATCATCAACCAACGCGACCAATGCCGTTTCCGTGCTGTACCCGGGTCTGAAGCCCGACTGGAACGGATCCAGATACGTTGTTTCCTCCAGGTGCTGGGAGAACTGTCGCGCAACCACACTCTCAACAACCTTCGCCAAAAAGCGAAGGTTGGAGACCGGACGATAATTTACCAACATTGCCGGGTCCAGGGAAGGCTTCTTAAGGAGAGGCCTCACCACCGCCTCTTTCAAGGCGGCGGGAAAATCACCCTCTCCTAACGAAGCATTTATAATCTCCTGGAGCCAGCCTCGCGACAGCCCCATTGATCATCCCCATTGCAAAGAACTGGATGGGGGGGGGGGGAGGTGGTAACATATACTAGAAGGCAACAACATAATAGGAAGCTGGCACAATATCAATGTCTATACCATTGCAATAGTCATTTCTATTAAATGTTTAGGAGGTAGCCAGTTGCAAAAACCACAGACAAAGCTACAGCCATACCCACCATCTTGACCCATAGGCATTACATTCGAAATAAAGGCAGTTGGGGAATTTATGTGAGTGTCTATGAAGTGGGAATTCAGCTAAGCAATGGCTGGTAAATTGGGTGCTCTAACTGTAACAGAGAGGAGATTTGAGCAAATTATAGAGATAGGCAAAATCTAGTACCTATCTAATTACATCTTACCAGGGTAGAATTAGGGAGTAAGTGTTTCACCTGTGTGTACCTGGAAAGGATCAAAAGAAAAAAGTGACTAAGATAAGCAGCCTCATACAAAAAGGCAGGGGTAGTGATTGGCTAAGAGGATGCACAGAGTAATTGCTGAATTGCTTGTTAGGATCTGTGGGTCTGCTACATTCAAGATTGGTATGCATATTGGAAGTTGTTCTTGACTCAGCTCCTACTCAAGTGGGCATTTATACAAAAATTATCAGGTGTGCCAGCTGCACCCATTTCTAGAGTAGGACACCCTCGAGAACAGAGGTGTTCAACTCACGTTGTCACGGCCTTGTCACGGCCTTGTCCTGTGACATATCATGACTCCCCCCCTTTCGGTAAACTGCGAGTTTGACAGCCCTGCTCTAGATGGTCACTCATCCCTAGGCACCTCTCAAATGGACTCTTGCAATTTTTTCTGTATGGGGCTGCTCTTGAAAACTATTTGGAAGATGTAACTGGTCCACCATATGGTTGTTGCTGCTGCTTCATGAACTTTACTGGTGCCACTTTGCTTCTAGATACAAACACACACACACACACACACACACACACACACACACACTTAGATAGACACTTAGATAACATACATAACTGTTGAAGAATCAGTACCACTGAAGTCATACTTCCAACACACTACTGATGAGTATTTAACTCAGAGGAAGAATCAAAGGGGAATAATCTAACAATCAGGAGAGAGGAAAAAGATAGTATAGAATGAAGACTCAGGTTGCTTCAGGGACAGATAGAAAATGGGCAGAAATCTTGTGGAAGATGGAGAGTGTGGGTTTCTGGAATATTTTGAATCTGGCACCACTTCTGATGATTGGAAATCCTGCTTTAGGTACAATATAGAGCACACTTAAATCCAAACTCCATGGGTACTAAGCAGGGTTGGTCCTTGTTAGATTTTGGATGGGTGACTACAGAGCATGCTGAAGCTCTAGGTCTAGGAGTTTCAATAATATTTTGAAAGAAGGAAAAGGCAAAACACTTCAATTTATTGCAAAGAAAACTGCTTGGATGCTTCATCAGAATTCTGACTTGAGTAAAATGTTGCTTTAACCACTTCCAAATCACCCTGCATTTATTTTATTCCCTTTTTGTACTCAGTAACATCATTCACACTTTTATCGCTTGGCAGTTTCTAATTCAATTTGGATGTCACATTAAAACACACTTTAATCTGACAAAATGAGCTGCAGAATGTCTTCCAATTGTGAAGTCTCCTTTCTTGCTGAGAAGAAGTATTTGGATGTGCTCTCTTCCATTTTTGTTCATCAATAGCATCCTGTAATTTGTACCAATAAACAGGTTACTGTTATTATTACATAATTAATATTAACTATAGTTAGCCTTAAAGAAGCCAACTTCCAGCTATAGTTTAAAGATAAGGCATTATACTAATTTTTAACCTTATATATTAACTGTATGTTGTTAACATTTTGTATCAGTGTTGCTAAAATGAGTGAGAATCCTGACAAAAATGAATTTGTAGCCAATGAATGAAGCACTAATTTCAGCCTTGTGTGGGACAAGTCTTTACATAATAAGTGTATTTAAAATTAAATTGATATTTTTTAATCTGTGAAGATTATCTTGAGTTAAAGTACTAATTAAAAAAACACTATTAATCTCCCCTGAACCCCCCCAAGATGTATGTAGTAATTGAAAAAAAAGTAAGCCAAGTTACAAAATGTAAGAATTTAGAAAATTTAAGTCAATTTAAGAGTAAGACAAGGAAACTAATTACCTAGAGATATGGATTGAGCACTTTCAAACTCTCCTTAGTGTTACTACCTGATATCCTTCATCCCAAATACAGAATATTTATCTGATTGGCCTTTAATATTATTTCTGAGCCATTTAAAGTCATAATAAAACTGCTGGGTCTAGTTGGGTGGGGTGAGTTGGATCCTATCTGAACTTATAAAACCAAACTATGATTGGTGGGAGTCTGTAGTAGAAATCCCATCTACTTACAAAGAACACTCATTTTAGATGCCAAAGGAACAGTGATGAGTAATTAAGTATTCAAAACTTCAAGAAAGATACTAAGACTGACCTGGCCAATTACCACCCAATTAGATTGTTACATATCATTAGTAACCTTAATGTTAAATACCTACATGGGAAATTTGTGGACCATGCAACCTAAGACATGAGAATATGCTCACCGTAGAAGAGATCAGATTTAGAACCAGGCAGTCAACACTGGACAAATGCATAGTTTTATAGCACCTGGAAGAGAAATATCCTAACTGCCCTGGGTGTGCTCTTAATGCCACCTTGATTTCAAGACAACATTTGATTTTGTACCAAGGGAGAGATTATAGGCCAATTTAGCAACCTCTGCAGTAGATTGTGGATCATTACTATTCAATTTTCTGCTACATGAAAATCCTTACATGCAAGTCAGGTATACCTGTTCTAATGGCCTGAGCTGACTCTATATTTATCCACAAAGGAATCTTGCTCCTCTTATTACATTTACTTTTCTTGTTAATTCTAGTTTAAAAAATTCCTCTCAGATTGATAAATGTTGATATTATTTCCCTATCTTCATCCCAGATGAACCTAAGGAGGAGTTGGCAAGTAAAGAGCCACAGTGGCGCAGTGGTTAGAGTGCAGTACTGCAGGCTACTTCTGCTGACTGCCGGCTGACTGCAATTTGGCAGTTCGAATCTCACCAGGCTTAAGGTTGACTCAGCCTTCCATCCTTCTGAGGTTGGTAAAATGAGGACCCAGATTGTTGGGGGCAAGATGCTGACTCTGTAAACTACTTAGAGAGGGTTGTAAAGCACTGCGAAATGGCATATAAGTCTAAGTGCTATTGCTATTAGTCACCAACTGCAACAATGGCAAATTAGTTATATCAAAAATGAAATAATTGGAAAATAATATCTTTCCCTGAACCAGTGAAGGCTTTCAAATATTTAGGAGTTATCTTTTATCCTTCCCTAAAATAGAAGATCCAAGTAAAAAAATATCAGCCTGTACACACAGAAAAATCCAGGGCAAAACGTGTTCTTTCAGCTACTTTAATGTTGTCCTGGCAGCAGGAAAACTCTTTAAGGCAAAGGTATTAAGACTAATTCTCGATGGTTCACAGTTATGTCTGGATAAGGACTCAAGAGCTTAAGAATTAGTCCAGGTTTATAAAGGCGATACTCTATTGCATTGCAAAGGCACTGATGCATCTCGAAACTTCTCTGCCTTCCATAGAGGAATGTACAATAACTTGCTGGCGATGATATTGGCTAAAGGTAAATCTCACACACTTCTGAATTCTCTCAGACAAGTTCAATTGGAAGCAAAGCATGGATACAGATTTAAATTATGGTGGTTTTTCAGCCCACTTTCTGCTTCAATAAGGTTATGAGAAAGTCTCTCTGGAAATAACACAGCTTATGTTTCACTCTGGCATACAGAGAAATCAAACTTTAGCCCCCTACATTAGATAGATAGTCTATGTGGAAGGCCATTTATGCCAGCCAATTATTTTAATGATATTTTGTTTGGTCCTCACAGGATAGACCAATGCTAGGCCTTCTGTGGATTTATAGGGCAGATACAACAACATTCCTGTGCAAGATCTTCCCTGTTGTTGTTTGAAAGGCTCAATAGAGCCATTTTTACATGTTTGTTTCATTCTTCTATATATCAGTACACCAGCAAAATATATAGTCCTCTGGATAGCAGGTCAACTCAATTGGACCGATGGAAAAAAAGTACTATTTCTATTAGTAGACAGTTCCCTTGAAGCATCTAAGGTGGTGCTTAGTTTTGTTCACTGGCATTTCTGTAAACAGAGTGGCTTTAATATCATTATTGTAATGTCAAATTATTTGTAGTTTGGAGGTATTATCATTTATTAAGTTATTAAACTTATTATTTATTGTTTAGTTAATATTCTCTATACATTTTATTTTACATACAGGCAGTGCTCGACGTACGACCACAATTGAGCCCAAAATTTCTGTTGTTAAGTGAGACATTTGTGAAGTGAGTTTTCCACCATTTTACAATTCCCTTGCCACATTTGTTAAGTGAATCACTGCAATTGATAGGTTAGTAACATGGTTGTTAAGTGAATCTGGCTTCCCCATTGACTGTGCTTGTCAAAAGGGGGCAAAAGTGATCATGTGACCTTTGGGGCACAGCAATGGTCATATGAACGAGTTGCCAAGTGTCTGAATTTTGATCACATGATCATGGGGATGCCGCAAAGATTGCAACTGTGAAAAACAGTCAGAAGTCACTTTTTTCAGTGCCACTGTGACTTTGAACAATCACTGTTGTAACTCTGACGACTACCTGTACTTATAAAATACTGTATTTTATGTGTTTTGGCCTTTTATTTATCACAAGTAGTTTTTAACAATGAGCAAAGAGGCGGTTGCATAATCAAGAGGTCTGTTGTTTCCTGGATCTAGTAATTTTAGTTTTAGTAATAATACTTAAGGGCTGCCGTCATTTGGCCTACCTCCTGTGTAGCCATACTTCTGTTAAGTCTTTTGTGTACACCAATCTAGAGCACACTTCCATTTGGCATATTTAACTGCCCAGGACTAGTTCAGCACAGTGGTGGCATAAAGATCTCTTATGCTTAATGTCGCAGGTTAGAGGTTAAAGCCATTGGCAGGCCGTACAGAAAAGCTTGTAATACAGCTGCTTCCACAATATTTGATCCAGAAGACCTTGATTTTCCCAGGCAACTGAATGCCAATATCAAAATTAAAAATCAGGCAATTAAAGGGAAATTAAAAACCCATCTTTCCAAAATCAAGCCTTATTTTCACATTGCTTTTTCACTACATAGAGACTAGGGTGATACAGACCTGAGAAAATGCAGAGAGTTTGAAATTGTGTAGTTGCTTCTGAGATTTTCAAGATTTGTAGACTTTTAAGTGAATGGGTAATCAATGCATTAGATGCTACTGATAATGCGATAGCTACACTCTCTCTAAAGTGAAATCTATTATTTTATATTTAGTTCAATTGATATAACAAATTAGACTTTTATGCAGTCCATTTTCAATACGGTGTTTCCCCGAAAATAAGATCCTGTCTTATATGTTTTTGAACCCTGAAATAAGCGCTTGGCCTTATTGTCATGCCTGATTGGTCTTATTATCAGGGGTTGTCTTATTTTGGGGGAAACAGGGTAGAACTAAATGTATTTAAACTTATATGTAATTTTGCAATGCCACAAATTGGACTGAGTTAAAAGCAAGGCAAAATTAGCTTGTTCATACTGCTAAACAAGCTAACATAGCAGAATTAGCTATAACATAGTGCTATAGTTCACTAAATTTAGTGGTTGCAAAGGGTTTATTTTCTGTTGGCTAGATCTCAAATGAATTTTCTTGAGTTTTAAAAACAAGAGTAAAAATTAATACGAACTGAAATAAAGAAGGAAAAAAGAAAACGAAAGAAATAAAAATACAAAAAGAAAAAAGTAGAAGAAAAACAGAAATGAAAGAAAAATATATATACAAAATGACTTTCAATCTTCCTTACTTGAGTTATAAACACACATATAAATTTACCTCTTTCTCTAAAGTTATATCTTCTTTCTACAATTTATCCTAATTGTCCAAACTATAGATGGTAAGTTATTTTTCCCTGTTTTATGCAAATAATTCATGAAGGATTTCCAATCAGCAATAAATATAGATATTATCCCTGATCAAAGATTAATTTGGCCATTTCAGGTTGCATACCAATTCTTTAAGATCTGGGTAAGACAATCATGAATTCAGTTTGCTATTTTGAAAGACCATGGTATTTGTTAACACTCATACAAGGACAACAGGGCAGTGAACACACCATTTTCCCCCTCTGCTTTTATAATCCTATTTTCTGCTAACCATCTATTAAAAAGGCACATTTGTAGGACAAGCTTCCCCTATGAGAATAAATTCCTTGATTTAAAATATATTTATCCCAGTTTTCACATCATAAGAAAACAAATAGGGCAGACTCTCTATATAGATACCGTATATACTCGTGTATAAGCTGATCCGCATATAAGCCGACCCCCCCAATTTTACCCCCCAAAACTGGGAACTCGCGTATAAGCCGGGGGTGGAAAATGCAGCGGCTACTGGTAAATTTCAAAATAAAAAAAGACCGGTCAAAAGTGCGAGGACCTGTCAGAAATCACTTTTTTCAGCCCTCTGGGTAGTCCTTTTGTGCACATGGACTACTCAGAGGGCTGAAAAAGTTATTTTTGACTGGTCCTCGCACTTGTGACCAGTCCTCAAACTTACGACTGTCCTCACATTTTACGTTTTTGCCCTATCTTGTCACCATGGTGAAGAGAAGCAGTTGTGAAATGAGTGACATGGTTTTAAGAATGCTGCACGGGCATAAATGTGAGGATGGTCATAAGTGTGAGGACCAGTCAGAAGTGCGAGGACTGGTCACAAGTGTGAGGACCAGTCAAAAATAACTTTTTCAGCCCTCTGAGTAGTCCATGTGCACAAAAGGACTACTCAAAGGGCTGAAAAAAGTGATTTCTGACAGGTCCTCGCACTTTTGACCGGTCTTCGCACTTATGACTGATCATCATTTATGCCCATTGTAGCATTCTTAAAAACGGTGGGATTAAATTACCACAAGCTTTTTTTGAACTGAAAGAGGATTTGGAATTGAAAGATATTTGGAGAGTTCAAAACCCAAATGAATTGGATTTTACTTTTTACTCGGACAGGCATAAATCCTTTTCCAGGATAGACTTTTTTCTGTTAACCACTAACTTACTTTCTAAAGTAAAGAAAATAAAGATATTTCCTAGGACTTTGACTGACCATAGTCCGGTCTGGATGGAAATTGAGATGGGTAAAAGAGAAAGAAGATCCTGGAGATTAAATGAGAATTTATTTAGATATGAAAAAAATATAATTGAACTTAAAAAGCATTTAAAGGAGTTTTTTAAACTGAATCTGAATAAAGGTACCCCTATTGAAATAGTCTGGGATGCAGGCAAAGCATATATGCGGGGAGTACTAATTCAAATGAATTCTAAACATAGACAGAACCAGCAGAAGAAGAGACTACAGTTGGAAAGTGAGATAAAAAAGAAAGAACAACAATTGATACAAAAACCAACAGATGGAAAATTGCAAATGGCTATAAAACTTTTGAAGGATCAATTTCAAATGCTTATAGCAGACCAAACGGCAACTAATTTACAATTTGCAAAGCATAATACTTTTACTAATGCTAACAAACCGGGCAGGTGGTTGGCATACACCTTGAGGAAACAAACATCTACACGAATTATTGATAGTACTGAATATGCTGGCAAAGAAGTTTATCAACAAGAATTAATTAAAAAGACCTTTTTGGAATATTATACCAACTTATATGCTAAAGACAATATACAGAACATCTCCATAGACAAATATCTAGAAAAAAAGAGAGTTTCAAAAATTTCAACAACTCAAAAGAAAAGTTTGGAACAATTGATAACAGTTGAGGAGATCAGTTTTGCTATAAAACAACTAAAAACAGCTAAAGCTCCAGGGACGGATGGCCTAACTGCAGTTTACTATAAAACTTTACAAGAGGAAATGATTGAGCATCTTAAAGATTTATTTTGTAATATACAATTAGGAGGTAAGATACCTTCCTCATGGAAAACAGCCTTTGTCTCATTGATACCGAAAGAAGAATCAGGTCTTAAGAAACCAGAAAATTATAGACCAATATCTCTATTAAATACAGATTATAAAATCTTCGCAAAAGTATTGGCCAACAGATTGATGCCAGTTATTCAAAAGGTAATTCATCATGATCAAGCAGGATTTATTGAAGGCAGATATATGAAGGAGAATGTCAGGCAAGTTATAGATTTACTGGACTATCTAGATAAGAATAAACAGATCTCTGCAGTGCTGGTTTTTTTTGGATGCGGAAAAAGCCTTTGATCGAGTGAATTGGAACTTTATAATTAAGACTTTGGAAAAAATGAATTTGGGGGAGCGGTTTATACAAGCGATTGGTGCAATTTATCAAGAGCAATATGCACAACTTATTATTAATGGATGTTTAACATCGAATTTTAACATACAAAAAGGCACCAGACAAAGTTGTCCATTATCCCCACTATTATTTATTCTAACTCTAGAAGTCTTACTTAATACAATACGGGACTCGAACTCTTTGAATGGAATAGCCATAAGGCAAGACTACAGAACTAAGGCATTTGCAGATGATCTGGTTGTTACCCTATCACAACCTATGAAATCAATAATCCAGATGAAAGATATCATAGAAGATTATGGCATGGTATCTGGTTTTAGGCTGAACCAGAAAAAAACTAAAATGATTGTTAAAAATTTGACAGAGAGTAAAAAAAAGGAACTGGAAAGAATGGCAGGTTTTGAAATTGTTTCAAAGGTCAAATATTTAGGAGTACAAATTGCAGATTCAAATGTAAAACTGTTTCAAAATAATTATGAGGTTCTGTGGCAAAAGATACAAAAAGATATGCAAAATTGGAAGAAACTGCAGCTATCACTGCTTGGAAGAATATCAGCAGTAAAGATGAATGTTTTACCTAGATTTATTTTTTTATTTCAAATGATACCGGTGCTCAAATCAGATAAACCACTGCTAGAATGGCAAAAAGGAGTGAATAAATTTATTTGGAATGAAAAAAAACCGAGAGTCAAACTGAAAATAATGCAAGATACTCGTGAGAGAGGTGGTCTTAAACTTCCAAACCTTCAATTATATTATGAAGCAGCTGCATTGACACAAATAAGTGATTGGTTTGGGAAAACCAAGACTGAATTGCTGAATATAGAAAGTCATGACCTTGTTTGGGGATGGCATGCATACTTATTTTATGACAATAAAGTGGATAAAGTGTTCAATAGTCATCTACTTAGAAATGCCTTGATGAGAATCTGGAGGAAGCACCGAACTAATTGGGATTATAAGATTCCGTTTTGGCTGGATCTTGCTGATACCATGTGGAATACAAATATTAAGTCACTCGCGGGTTTTTTATATAAAGAGTTACTTTATTTTGAAGAGGGCAGATGGCGATTGAAGACTTTGGACATGCTGTTGGAAGAAGGGATATCTTTGACCTGGTTGCAGTACAATCAATTACAGATGAGATGGAAAGAAGACCGACAAACTGGTTTAATGGAATATGAAGTAGAATTGGTTAGATAGATAAAGGAGACAGGTCCAATGCATATTAAGAGAGTTTATAATGTTTTGTTAGAAAGGGATTCAGAAAATGAGTTAGTTAAAGATTGTATGATTAAATGGGCACAGAATTTCTCTCAACCAGTTATGATGGAAATATGGGAACAAATATGGGTTCAGAATGTTAAGTTTACACAGTCACAAAATTTACGAGAAAATTTTTATAAAATGTTTTATAGATGGCATTTAGACCCCAAGAAATTGTCTTGTATGTACCCTAACGTGCAGCCAAAATGTTGGAGATGTGAGTGTTTAGATGCTACATATTATCACATATGGTGGACTTGCAAAAAAGTGAGGGCTAATTGGATAATGTATGCAAAATGTTTTAAAGAAAAAAATACAATTTTCTCCGCAATTTTTTTAATTGGGTATAGTTAAAGATTTTACATTGGGTGAAACAAAACTGATTTTGTATATGGTGACAGCAGCTAGGTTGTTGATTGCCCAATACTGGAAGAGCGATACCTTACCGACTGTGGACCAATGGATTCAGAAGATGGCTGGATTTGCAGAAATGGCGAAGATCTCAGCCTTTTTAAAAGACCAGACGCATGAGAAGTATATACAGGAATGGAATAAATGGATTGAGTATATACAGAATAAGTATCAGACTAGAAAATATTATGTAGCTTTCAGCTGAGAGGGATTGATGATTATGCTAGTAAATATAGAAAAAGATACGGAAGGATGAATAACATATATATTGTTTGGGAATATTAGTATTGCATATAATGGAAGTCAAGGGGGATGGGAGGGAAAGGGGTGGAGGGGGAG
>WNWU01000043.1:8329639-8394677 GCA_012654045.1 Ptyas mucosa | reverse complement strand
GGGTGGAGGGGGAGAGTTAGGGTGGGATTGGAAGGGAATTATATATTTTTTCTATATGTATTTTATAATGTTGGGTAAGGGTGGGGGAAAAAAAGGGGGGGAAATTTGTATTTGTAAAACTTTTTCAATTAAAAAAAACAAAACGGTGTCACTCATTTCACAACTGCTTCTCTTCACCATGGTGACAAGATAGGGCCAAAACATAAAATATGAGGACAGTCGTAAGTTCAAGGACTGGTCACAAGTGCGAGGACCAGTCAAAAATAACTTTTTCAGCCCTCTGAGTAGTCCATGTGCATAAAAGGAGTCCATGTGCATAAAAGGAGAGGGAGGAAGAGAGGAGGAGAAGAAGAAAGGAAGAGGAAGTAGGGAGGAGACGAAGGTGGGGGGGAAGAGAAAGTAAGAAGGAAAGAAAAGAGGTGGTAGGTTTGAGGAGAAAGATTGCTGTACAATAAAAAAGATGAAAGGGAAGAAAACCAACCCCAAACACATATAAAGATATTAAGATAAAGAATGAATTGTTAAACTTTAAAGAATAAAAGAGAACAAATATGAATAAATAGCAATAATTAGAAACACACATACAAACATACAATGTATTTTCTTTGAACAGAATATTTAGCCGGTTCACAAATTTAAACAGTGTTTAGTCATTTCACTTAAATTTACAATTTCTATATTTCCTTTTTGCCATATTTATTCCTCATCTATTTTTTAAAAAACCAATATTACCCTTCATCCTCATCTCTAATCTTAATCAAAATCAATTTTTCCCTTCTATTCTATATTATACCCCTTCCCATTGTCATCTATTTTTATATCAATCCTCACATTGCTTAATTATGTAATATTACAGTTGTTTAATACAAATTCAACATTTTAATATAAATCAATTAGTTATATAACTATCTTTTTTGTATATTAATCAATATGAACATGAATATTCCAATTATTTCCATGCAATCCAATTTCTTACAAATCAATTAATTATATTTACCAATAATAATAAACCAAATAATTTCCCCCAATATTCTTCCAAACCACAACTTAACCATTTCTGCTTTCAACACAATATACAATTAATAATATCTCAATTATTACAATTCTCTATTTAAATAGAGCTTCTTTTTCTTTTGTGTTTTAAAATCTTGAACTCCCCTCTTTTGCCATTTGCCATAAATTTCCCATTGTTTGCACCAACCTTTTTTGATGAGGAAAAAGAAAAGAAATTTGCCTTAGCAAACAGCAAAGCCAACAAGCTGTTTTAGTTTCGCTTTTGGTTTCAGAACAAGGAGAAAAAAAAATGGGCTCTTTGCAGCAGGCACCTTTTTGCAGCCGGCACCGATCTTCTCATTTGTTTTCTTTTAACCCTGATCAGCTGTAGGGGGGCCCTTTGGAGCCCCGTGGCAAGAATTTAAAGTTTTTTTTCTTCTAGCCATCAGCTGGAACTCAGGAGGCAGTCCCAATAGATTGGGAGTGGGCGGGCTAAGCAAACCCCGTTCTCCCGCTGTTTCCTAGCTTGCAGGGAAAAAGTCATTTTTTTCGTGACCCGTGTATAAGCCTAGGGGGCGTTTTTCAGCCTGAAAAACGGGCTGAAAAAGTCGGCTTATACACGAGTATATACGGTATGTCAAATGGCGGGATAAAAATATGGGAGTCTCTTTGGCCATTTTCCCTGAAAACCTTATCCTAGATTAAATTTATTTATTTATTTATTTATTTATTTTTTATTTTATTTTATTTATTTAACTTAACTTAACTTAACTTAACTTAACTTAACTTAACTTAACCTAACCTAACCTAACCTAACCTAACCTAACCTTACTTTACTTTACTTTACTTTACTTTACTTTACTTTACTTTACTTATTTTATTTTATTTTATTTTATTTTATTTTATTTTATTTTATTTTATTTTATTTTATTTTATTTTATTTTATTTTATTTTATTTTATTTTATTTTATTTTATTTTATTTTATTTTATTTTATTTTATTTATATGCCGCCCTTCTCCCAAAGGACTCAGGGCGGAAAACACAATTTAAAAACATACAACAATAGAGAAAAATCCCAATTAAAAACCAATTAAAACAGGATGAATAAATAAAATAATAATAATAATAATAATAATAATAATAATAATAATAATAATACCCAAGAATCAGACTCAGCCCATTTGTTGAAACAGCCAAGTCTTTAGGTCTCGACGGAACGTAGATCAGGGGCCATCTGGATTTTGATGGGTAACTCAGTCCAGAGGGCAGGGGCGACCCCAGAGAACGCTCTACCCCTGGACGTCGCCAGCCGACATTGACTGGTACCCTGAGGAGGACAGCCCTGTGTGAGCGGACAGGACGGTGGGAGGCAGGTAGGAGATGGTCCTGCAAATACCCCGGACCTAAGCCAAGTAGGGCTTCTGAAGGCATTCTTTTTTTTTCTATAAACAAAAGTTTTTTATTTTTTATAATTCAAACAACCAAACATTACATAATAAATTGTCATTCATCATTTTATCCCCACCCAAAAACCCCCTCCCCAATTCCCCCCGACTTCCCAGAGCAAAAACAGAATATAACATTTAACCAATATAGACTAAAATGTGTTAACTATTACGAAATTCAAAACTGTCTCACACTTGCTAACTCCCCTTTTAAAAATTATGCATCAACCTTCCTTTTCTAAATTCTCTTATCACATTTCAAATTTATAAAAAAGTTATGTTAAACATTTTAATCCTTAGCAAAATATTGTTCAAAATATATATAGAAAAATCCCAAAATGTGACCAGTCTGTCTTTCTTTCTATATTCTTTGCCTTTAAACTTCTATACCTTAAAACTACCACAAAATTCAAAAGTTATCCAACTTTAATTAAATCTTTTAAAATCACAAGGCAATCCAAAATGTGACCAGTCTTTATTTCTTCATATATTTCCCCCCCTTCAGCGTTACTCCTCCCCCTACTCCAACTTTAATTAAATCCTTTTACTTGATAAAACAATCTCCAAATTTTGGCCAGTCTTTCTTTCTATATTTTTTCCATTCTTTCTCCAATAAAATCTCTTTCAACATTGCTCCTCCTTCTGCTCTTATTTTCGAGAATTTTTAAAATTGAAATTGTAGATAATATGTCTTAGGAATTTGTTCTCTTCTTGGGGTTATTTGCTTTATTTTGAAGCCCCCGATTCGAAGACTCCTGCATTTGTAATCCATCAGTTCATTCCTTATATTTCAGTTCTGTCTGTAAAACCAAACCTTGTCATAATTATCAAACTGCAGTAAAAAGTCCTCTTGCTGTTTTTCAGTTAATTGAATGGAAGCCTCTTCCAAAACTTGTGAATCTGGTATAACAACCTCCATTTTTGCCTCAAGAATATCTCCTTCACCTTCCACAAACACATTATCCAAATTGATCTCTTCCTGTTCTACAGCCAGCAAAACATTCCCCAATTTATAATCTTGAATAGCTCTGTTAATTGTCTGTTTTATCTCAGCAGTAAAAGCTTTTACAAAAGCTTTTAAATCTTTCACAGTCACCGCTTGTAAATTTGCTGACTGCTGTAATCCTTCTTTAAGTTCAGCCATTTTTCAATTGTCCTTTTTATATTTGTATTAATTCCGCTATCAGGTCATTAACTTATTTCCAGACAAATTAAAGATATCAATCAATTAAAGTCAATCCACAGTCTTTTCCATTCCACTTCCAGTTTAAATCTTTTTCTTAAATAACCTGATAGCTTGTTGCCAATGTTAACAAGGACTTTCACTTTTAGGTTTCAGTTTTCACGCTGAAAGGCGCCATCTTTTTCTTTTTTGTTTCCTTGAACGGAGTTAGCATAAAATACCTTTAGTCTTCTGAGTCAGCTGTGCCAGCATTTAAATTCAAAAGTCCAAATTATTTTTAATCCTTTTTGTTTCTTGCTGGGGTGGACGCGATGCCTTGGTCTGCTTTGTAGCAGAGTTGTCCCAACTCCGGAGATTTGAAAGGCTTTCAGGGAGCTGTCACCCTGCAAGCCCCAGGCTAAAAAAAATGCCTGGGGGTCTAGGGGAGCTCTACCCAGACCCTTCTACTCTTCTCTCCCCTTTTCCCTGGGGGAGAGTTTTGAAGCCACTAGACAGGCGATTTTCGCTGTTCTAGCAGCTAAACGGAGACACGGGACTGGAGCTCTTGAAGAGAGCTCCGCTGGCTGTACGCGGTGCCACCGGAAGTCACTTCTGAAGGGATTCTTAATTTACAAACCAAATTGACAGATTAAGGACAGTCTATGTGAAATTTCAATTTACCTGTTCATGCTTAACTCCCTCCCCATGTCAATCAATGAGTCAAGAAGGCTGGCTAAGGAAAAGCTAAGCAAAATATGTTCTACTTAGCTATATAAAGGGTTCGAGCTTACTTAGATGGTCTTTTCGGAAATAAAATACTTTCTCCTTTCCTGAAATGGACTTGATTGTATTGATAATATGCTGAATACCTGAAAACAATTCTCTCTGTGTTTATTTTTTGCTACTTCCTTCTTGAGAGCATCAATGAATATAGGAAAAAGGGAAAGGAGCAATGAAACAACAGAAAAAAATGGAAATGAATGTGAACAATGTATTTTTTTTACTAATGCAATTTGAATTAATTGATTTGAAAGTATCTTCAGTAAATTAAAATCATGCAGAAAATGAATCCTTAAAAAAATCTATTCTATTACCTTTTGGACTGTATGAAGCCCATTTCCAGGTAGTCTGTTTTTCATCAAATCAGAATTAATTTCATGGGAATATAAAAAGGTTTTTGTAATTGTATGATGGAAACTTACCTAGATTTATGTCCCATGAACTTGGTTATAACCAAAAGAAGAAGGATACATGAAAACACAGCCTGTGCTTCTAAATCTGATTTTATTCTAGATCATTTTAAGCTTTCTTTTGTTGAGGCACCCCCTCCCTTAAACCAATGGGACAATCTCAGTTAAATCTGTAGTAGTGTTTATGGGAAAATAATGATTACTGACTGTGAAGTTCTTCTCAAACTTTTTTTTTTATATGATAGATAAACCTTCCCAGGAGCTAGTGAAGTTTTCAAAGAAAATGACTGATAGCTGATGTATATTTTCTCCTTGCTAGTACTTGATAGAGAAATATGATAGGTCATACCAATGGAGTATCAAGGCTACAGCCATTTTTCTTTCAATTAAATCTAAAAGGAAATAAGCAATCTTGCAATGTTTATTTGAAAGACGATGGCTCCCCCCTCATGAATGGGCAGCCCCCAAATGGCTTGTATGATTACTGTGATTTTTCAAGCCTGTCATAGGCATAGGAGCTTCCAATACAAGAGATTCCTTTCTCTTGTGTGATCCAGTGTTTAGCTGAGATTGCTAACACTGCTGTAGGTAAGAGCCTGTCAAAGTTCCCATTATAAGACTCTCCTCTGAAGGATTTATTACAACCAGAGCTGTACCAAACTATTTTCCCCACATACTGCAAAGTGAGGTAAGCTTGAGGCCAAATGAGTTACTACACATTGCAACAGAAATACGGAACAAGGCACATTGATAAAGTGCTAAAATGCCTTTCCAGTTTCTTCCTTCTCCCCAGTTATTTCACAACATACATTTTATTTTGAGATAGGATGATCTGTAAGCAAATATCTGAATATTTTCTATATAATTGTCCTAAATAGCAAAGCAATGTTCAGGTATCTTTACTTTATAAGACACTGTAGACAGAGTGTTAGTCTATAACAGTGTTTTCCAAACTTGGACAAGTTTAAGATGTGTGGACTTCAACTCCCAGGATTCCCCACATTTTAAGAAGTTCACCTAAGTTCTTAAAGTCACCCAGTTTGAAAAACACAGGTCTATGGTATCCCCAAATTAGAAGTTGGACAGCAGCTTTGCAGGCTAATAAATATTCTTTAAGGCATTCAGCTTCATAAGCCACAGCTCACTTATGAGACAAATGGAAATAGCATTTGAGGCTATTTCTGAAGGTCTAAATCAGTGTTTATCAAACTTGGGACTTTAATATGAGTGAACTTCAATTTCACGTTCAGCTCCCAGAATTCCTCAGCCATTCATGGGGATTTTTAACTCATAACCTATATCAATTTAGGCTATGTGTCTATGTGGCTACCTGTATTGGCATTTTCTTCCATCCCTATCCCCTGCCCAGCTTCTTTCTAATGCAGATCCTACATCAGTTTAGCTGCTGCAATGCATTTGATGAAATGAGCTGCAGCTCAGGAAAGCCCAGGCCTTTTAATAAAATATGTTAAATTGAAAATGTGTTAGCAGACTCCTCCTGATTTTCATTTTATAAGAGTACACAATGAAACATTTCCCATTCTAATCTTGGCAGTGTGAATAGCAAATACTTGTACCTTGTACTAATGGCAAAATTGACAACTCCAGTACCTCTGGCAAATAGCCAGTCACGGCCAGAGATGTGGGCAGCTTAATGGTTCCCATTTCTTAACATTCATCAGCCAGCTCCATCCGTTCAAAGACATAATTCAAAACATAAGGCATTCTGAAGCTATTTTATCTCCATGTGATTCATCAGTTGCCAGTGCTAACATTTATGTGCCAAAAGCTGTATCTATTTCTCAGTTTACTTTAGCTTCCTGCAGCCATTCAGCCTGCTCACATGAGGGTCCCATCCCTCTTCCCAACTTCTCTGCTATGCCATCCTCAGTCCCCAGTCTGTCCACAGTGAGGGGAAACTACTTAAGAAGCTTTTGTTCGTTTTCACTGTAATGTGATCAGAAGCCTAATGCAAGCAGGAACCCTATTTAGCAGGTTCCCAACTCGCTACTTGAATTCTGTTCAAAAGATCTTAACAGATTTCGCTATTTAACATGGGACAGGCAGGAACTATACAAAAACTATAAAATTTGCTGGCAACTTTCATTTGATTACTTTTCTTCTGAAATGTATAAAATTTAATAAATAAGCAAACAACCTGTTGTGCTATTTTCATGGGGATAATCCTTCCTAGATCATTCCATTCTTTTCCAAATTTTACATGCTGATTTGTAATGATGGATAACTGGTAATCACTCTCTTATCAATTTTTAGAAAAAAAGATTTAAAGTCCTTCCTTCCTTCCTTCCTTCCTTCCTTCCTTCCTTCCTTCCTTCCTTCCTTTTCTTAGTCTCCCTTCTGCAACTCTATCTTTACTTCCTTGTATATTTCTGTCAATTGCCCCAAACCCTAATTACTCCTTAACTTTATGTCTTTCTAGTAAACCTTCAATCTGACATAGTAAAAATTAGTAATTTGCTTTGTGTGTCCTGCTGTACTCCAAAACCCACTCACTCTTTAAAAAATTTTTTTTAAAACTTTTATTAATTTAAGAAACCACATAATACATTTATAAATGCAAGTAAAACAATTTACAACAAGCATCCTCTTAATGACATCTACCTATAATATCTGAATTGTTACAATATCAATATCCTATATTCTTAAGTATACATTATTTCTCTCACCTTATATAATGATATTATTTTATTGATATCTGGTGCCTCTTTCTTAAATTTCATTTGATGTAAAAATTTATTTTACTCTATTGATATCTTTTCTTTTATTTAATTTTTCTTTCTTTCTTCTTCTCTCTCTCTTTTTTTTCCACTTCCCTCTAACCATTTATACCACTTTTGCCAGACCAGATAATATTCAGATTCTTCCTTTCCTTGGATCTCCTTGGTGAGTCTATTCATCTCAGCGCATTCCATAATTTTGGATATTAATTTCTCTTGAGTCGGGACCTCTTCTTGTTTCCAATTTTGTGCGTATATGATTCTTGCTGCAGTCAAAATGTGTGTTATTAAATATATTATTTCTTTTTCATATTTGCTTGTAGATATTCCTAATAAGTAAGTTTCTGGTTTTAATGGTACCTTTTAAGTTATTATTTGTTCCAGTTGCATTTTTATATTGTTCCAGAATTTTTTAGCTTTGGGACATGACCACCATATATGATAGTATGTCCCTTTATGCACTTTACATTTCCAACAGAGTAGACATGTACTGGGAAACATTTTAGAAATGCGCGCTGGTGGTAGATGCCACCTATAGAACAATTTATAAGCATTTTCTTTGTATGGTACAGATAATGTTAATTTATTAATACTTTTCCACAATTTTTCCCACTTATTTAATTCTATTGCATACCCAAAATTCGTCACCCATGTGATCATATTCTCTGTAACTACTTCCTCTGCTAGTTTATATTCCATTAGAAAATTATAAATTTTGGTTATTAATTTCTCATTGGGGCCTAATAAAATTTTATCCAACTGATTTGGTTCCATTTGAATTCCAGTTTTTTCCATATCAGATTTATATCTGGATTTTAATTGCATTTAATTGCACTCTTGAATGTTTACCAGTAGCCATGAGAATCAAGATTTCCTGAAGAACTCCAGGTTGAAAGTTTGCAATTTAATACAATTCCAAAAAAATTCTGGAGGAGAAACTTAGACATGAGATTGATAATAAATTTTTTATTTACAGAAAACTTTTACTGGAAAAAGAACATACCACCGTATTTGTGCACCCTACCTGCCAATAAGAAAGAAGCTCTAAAACTTGATCTTTTGGCTTGCTGTTTGTAAACTCTTTGTATGATTGTCAGAGTAATAATTTCCTAGTAAATATTGCTTACCTAAATATTTATTATTTTGAAATGAATCTTATATCAATTCAGAATTACATCATTTTCAACATAATCTATACTCCTCTTTTCCAATCTTCACACTTATAAACCAGGTTAAATTGGAAGCAAATTCTAGTGTTGCTAATGTGAAAATTAAGATAAACACTAAAAACATTCTGTTTTTGTTTAAAACAGAATAATTTGTCTGGAAATTAATGCTTGACTCTGTTTATGAGGTCTTTCTATGTTAAATAAAGTTTCTGCATCCTTTTGAGCATTCTCACTAAATTTGGAACTGAGCATGTACAGACATTTTTATTATACAGTAATCCATGTGTTCCAAAACAGGTCAGTCTAATTCTGAAGGATCAAGTGGCTGTTACTGTAGTTTGTCATGATAGGGACTCAATCTAGCTTTTCCCAAAGTGTTTGTACTCCATTTCCCTTTAACATAACTATGTGATGTTCAGAAACAATTTTAATTTCTATCTGAAATTAAACAACTGTGGCTAACCTTAGATACAGTAATTTGAAACAATTTTAGAAAATGATTTGGGAAAAGTATTGCTCCAACAACAATTTGAAAGAAGCCAATTTTAGAAAATGAGTTAGAAAATGTATTGTTTTACACAGATGCCAACAGCAGTTTAGCTTTTGTTATATAGTAAACTGTAGCTAATTGAAAGCATAACACTTAACTGTGGTTAACTGTCTCCTTGTGGCCATGCAGGTATGCCAAAAGATAGGAAAGCATACAAGCTGGAAAAAACAAGCATGTTCCCATCCTGACAAACCATGATTGTAATCAGTGGTGGGATTCAAATTTTTTTACTACTGGTTCTGTGGGCATGGCATGGCTTGGTGGGTGTGGCAGGGGAAGGATGCTGTAAAATCTGCATTCCCTTCCCACTCCAGGGAAAGGTTACTGCAAAATCCCCATTTCCTGCCGATCAGCTGGGACTCGGGAGGCCAGTCAGAGGTGGTATTTACCAGTTCTCCGAACTACTCAAAATTTCCACTACCGGTTCTCCAGAACTGGTCAGAACCTGCTGAATATCACCTCTGATTGTAATGTTTCCCCCCAACAGTCATGTTCTTCCTTCATCGTTATGCCTTTTATCTGTATTTATTTCATAGACCAAAATATATCCCCCATGCTGCTGCTGTGGCATTACTTTGCTTTATTTTTTTTGTTCAGATGAGAGAAGAAATGAAGACAGATCCCATGCAAGTATTGACGGGGAAACCATTTGGGAAGAACGTCTGGCAGATAATCTAGGTATGTTCTACAGAACCAATTTGAAGAGGCCTCTTTGCTCCTGGAGGCATCGTCTTCCACCACAGCTATTTTTCAATTTAAAATTGGCTTGCTTGTTTCTGCCATAGTGAGCTGTGGGAACAGAAAGTCAAGTGAACTTCTATCTAGAAGTACATATTTGGAGTTGTGTATGCTTACAACTTTATGAAGGAGTCTACTGATGCAGTTATTTTAAATTGATCTGATAAGTTGAAATGATATTTTGCCACTTGTAACTTGCTGTTTTGGTTCCAATACAGGTCTTTTGTGCTCATGATACTTTTTCATCTGTTTGATGTAATTTTTATTTATCATTATCATTCTCTTTTATTATTATTATTATTAGAGAAGAAAAAGAAATGCATAAGGAAAAAACTAAAAGAATTACATATTCCTCAGCTGAAGATGATTCAATTGCACTTACATATATATGTTCATATCTTACCATACAATAGTTTATATCTACCTTTTCTGTGGAAAAGATTTTTTAAAAAGGGAAAATTACACTAAATTCTTAAAAGTAATATAAACAGACTGAAAACATCCATCAATCAAGACTCACAGTAGCAGAAAACTTGGTCAAGTATGAAAAGTCAGTTCTTCAAGTTATATATAAATCAAGAACACCTATTTTCTACCTTTGTAGTAGTATTTTTTTTGCTATCAAAAACCTAGAGTTATCTGCACAGATGTCAAATCAAATTGATGACATTGATGAGCTGATGTTGTCATACAAATGTTACCACATATACTTCTATCATTTTAAAGTTTTTTCCTGTGACATATCTACAGAAACATAAACTGAGATGATTGTGTGATGACATCATCACCCATGTGTCAGCATTTACCTGCCACTCCTGTGGAGACCCATAATATAGATGCACCATATAATGCAAACACTATGAGCATCTAGAAAAACCAATAGATCTTTCATAACAAATTTAGTATATACTTTTTTGCCCAAATGGAGCCATTCTGGCACATGTCCACATCACATGAATCACTATCGTATTTTCATCTACATTTATTGATTAAAACTCTGAATTTTATCTGTGATGCATAGACGTTTGATACATGCAAACTATCTCTTTTTAATTAATAGGCAGTTTATATTTATAGGGACATGAGGTATGGATGCCAAAATAATTTTACATTTTTGCAGATGTATATTCCAATTTCTTATCCTATGCTTCCCTATGCCCTTGAATATTTAAACAATATAATCTAACAACCACTGATAAATAAGAGTTGCAGGGTTATTACTTTGTGAAGTTATGCTAAATTGCTTGTAAATAGATGGAGTTCTGAAGCATTTATGGCGATTGGTTGATATCTAAATATTAAAGGTGTTTTAATTATATATTTTATCACGTCATGCTTTTTGGTAAAAAAAAAAAAGCAGGACTCCAAATTCGTCCTGTTGGCTGATGATTTGCTGAAGAGGGAGGATAGGAATCTGAAGGAATTCTTTGCTTATCATATAAATATACCCCAAATCAGTACACTCCCATTCATCTAGAACAGGGAAACAGAGGCAGGGCCAGCAACAGTTGCAGTGTCATCATTAACAAATGTCTGTAGAGATTCTCAAACATCCAGATCATGGTGGCTCCAAAGGTGCTTTTTCAGGAGGCAACTGGACTTCCTTGTGTTTTCTCTGAAGACATTTTGCTTCTCACCCAAGAAGCTTCTTCAGCTCTGACAGGATAGTAGGGAATAGAGGGGGTTTATATTCCTTGCAGACAGCTGACCATTTGCATCCTTTTAGAGGGTTGTTGAAACACTTGTAGGTTTATCTGTGTCCTCAGGGTCACCTGAGTTGTGCTCTTGGTTCCTGTAGTCTGCAATTTTTCCCCCCCTCTGCAAATACATTCCTACACTCACACCATTCCAAGGGTGTTCATTCAAAATTGTATAGCTAAGAGTCTGTAAAGATTCTCAGTCGTCCAGGTCAGGGTTGTCCCAAAGGTGCTTTTTCAGGAGGCAACTGGACTTTCAAATGACCAGGTGTCTGCATTCCCCACTATCCTGTCAGAGCTGAAGAAGGTTCTTGGATGAGAAGTGAAACATCTTCAAAGAAAAGAAGAAAATCCAGTAGCTTCCTCTTTAACAAATGATGAATTTTCTGTATCGATTCAAATAGGAGTATATTTTTTTGTGTTAGAACTCATGCTGTGTGTGTGTGTGTGTGTGTGCTTTTGACTCAGTCTTATCTCCTGATGGCAGCCTGGACAAGTCCCTGTAGTATTTTGGGAAGCTTTTGGGGAAGTCATTTGCCACTACTTCCTTCTTAAGGCTGAAACAAAGTCACTAGCCCAAGATTATCCAGCTGGCTTCATGCCTAAGGCAAGAGTAGAATTCATAGTCCCCCAGTTTATAGCCTGATGCCTAACAACCAGAGGTAGTCCTCGACTTAAAAAAGTTTGTTTAGGGACTGTTTGAAGCTACAACGGCCCTGAAAAAAAATTGACTTATGACATTTTTCACTCTTATGACCGTTTTAGCACCTTCATGGTCACATGATCAGAACTTGGGTGATTGGCAACTGGTGCATATTTATGAGAGTTGCAGTGTTCCATAGTCATGTGATCCACTTTTGTGGCCTTCTGACAAGCAAAGTCAAAGAGGAAGCCAGATTCACTGAACAACTGTGTTACTAACTTAACAACTGCAGTGATTCACTTAACAACGGTAGCAAGAAAAAATCATAAAACAGGGCAAAATAAACTTAACAAATGTCTCATTTAGTAACAGAAATTTTGGACTCAATTGTGGTCGTAAGTCAAGGACTACCTGTACTCCAAACTGGCTCTTATTGTACCTCTCATAAATTCAAACTACATATACAAATATATGTAGAACAAGGTTATGTATTTGCCTCATATGATTGCTGGTTTGAAAAGCTAAGAGACAAATTTTGCATAAGCACTGAGCCATTCAATCCTTCCTTGAATGCAAACGGTGATTAAGTTAATTAATAAAGTTAATTAATAATTAAATTAATCAATAAATTATAAATTAAATAAATTAAATCAGGAACATTTGTCAGCAGTTGATTATCCCCTTTTTATTTAAATTTCTGGGGCACTTTGATAATTTATATTTGCATTATCTGTTAAATAACCAAAATCAATTTATTTCTTTAAAAGTAGCAAATTTTTACTACATTATATAGCATCTTCACCCCTCACTTCTCCCAATTATTGATGTTAGGGAATAATTCTGCTTTATTTCATAGAATGATGAAATAAATGTCTGTCTGTCTGTGATTAAATCAAGAAGTCTCTAGCTAACTAGAGTTCCTCCTTTCGGTCCGCCCTTCTGAACACACCAAAATTTTAAACCTAGGTTATTCATTAACTGAATAATCAATCCAGTTTATTTTGTTTAAAATTCTTATTAATCTGAGAATTACTTATTTAATCAATGTGTGTAACAATTTGTATAAGAATGGAGAAAGGAATGAAGTTATGAGCAAAGTCTCATTTAATTCTAATGTGGTAGAATTGCTGGGAGTTACATGCCATTTTTATGAAGAATTGCTATCTGCAAAAATGTACACTGAGAAGAGTAGTACTTATGACTCTCTTGGCCTTTTCCTCCAGAGTAGGAATCTGGTGGAGAGAAGAAATATCAGAAAAAACTCAAATAATAAGCCTTTTTTTCTCCCCTTCCTTCAGAATTTCTGAAAATCTGTTTATTCCCATTCCTTCCATAGAGATTGCAGAACTAATATTCCTGCACACATTCCAAAAGCTAATGTAGGCCTGTAGCCAGACAGGCATCTGGAGATAAGGAAGCTGAAAGATGTCCAGGTGATTTGGCAGGTGAAAGGAAATTGATGCAGCCAGAATGTAAGTAGTGGTAATTAATATATCTGGAATGATATAATTACAGTAAATATTAATGCAATGAAATTTAATTTTATAATACTTTAAGTGTCTAGATTTTATTAATTAGCCCACTGCTTTGCATTTAGTGTCCTTACTGGTGAAAAGTAGAAGTAGTTATAGGCTTACAGGAGTAATCAAAAGGAAAAGGCCTAAAAGCAAATGGTCTTCCTTATTTATTTTGAAATTCATTGAGGGGCTCTTAAAATGGTTTTGCATGCATTATTGGTTGCCTTCCCTTTACAGCGAGCATGCTGCCTATGTAAAATACAAATAAATACAAGGTTTGCACCTTACCCATCTCACTGTCCTCTACTTATATTGTCTGGGAATGATGGAAAATGAAATTCACCCATCTTGAAAAGGGCTAGAATACTTTGTGAGAGAGACTTGTAAATCTATACTTGGTGTAATTGTTCTATAATGTCTTACAAAATGTATTGTGATCATCCAGATGCACACGATGAAACTCAAAAACTCCCAGGAACTATAGTTTTAAAATATTTCTAGGGCAGCAACAATAGGCTACTAGTTGAACAATTGCCTGCATTGGAACTGGATTTCTTTTACTGTCAGTCACTAGGAGTTCCTGTCATTGAAAATGAATATATTTGGGAATGAATGGGTGATTTCTTTTTTTATTTGTTTGCTACTAAAATGGTTCCAAGCCCCCCTTCAATTTTTCTTTGTAGAGATGCTTCTCTACATACTAGAGAGCTATTTCCACCATGAAAAATGAAAGCATTTATATGTGTAATGTTTGCTCTTGGACCATATACAATTTTGGAGTAGATATATATGTAAAGCTGCTCTAACATTTTTCATATTATACGTGTATCTTTAAAGTCTTCCTATTTGCCATTCGGCATCGAAGGTGATAAAGCTTTTGCTATTTCTTTAAATTAAAATTAGTTTTGCTGGATTCTGTTCTTGTTGAAAGAAGCTTCCATTTCTCTTCCTCTCTCTCTTTCTTTTTATTATGCTGTGCCTTGGGTTGTCTTACCCACTTCTTTGAACAGTGGAATCGATTCAGTTGGATGTGATAAGTCTTTAACAAAAGGACACATGTTAGAGATCAAATGGGAATTCCCCATTCTCAACCTCTCTGCTGAGACTGCCAACACAGGGTCCAATTAGTGTCAGTTGCCATAATGGCTTTTGCGATGTGGGTTAGTGAGAAGTGGTCTGAAACCACCTTGTGCACTCCACACAAGTTACATGGTAACACTAGATGATATATGTTTGGGCCACTTTTACCATTCTTTGTCTTTCATGCAACTCCAGGCTCATTAGCAGATTTCATTCATTCTCTGTTCTCATTAGTCATCCTGACCTCCTGCATACATATACATTGTGTAAAATAGATGAAGAAAGGAAGAAAAATAGAGCCCTGCCTTATTTTATTTTTTTTGTAAAAACATAATCTTATCAATTTATTGTTAGATGCAGAAGGTAAAGAGCAAGGAATGATGATTGAACAGCTTCCTTGTGGTTGACTCTGGACACTGTGTGAATCATCACCTTGATCTAGACCAGTGGTCACCAGCCGGTGGTCTGTGGACCACTGCTGGCCGTGAGACAATTTTGATGGTCCACAGCATACCCGGGTGGAGAAGCTGCTCCAGGATGAGCAATGGCCAGTCCTGTGACTAGAGCTCTGGAATATGGGACTGGCCAGGCAGCTCATGGTGGGGCTGTAAATGTCCACTGGAGGTTCGTGCAACTTGCAATTTTGCAGTGCAGCTCTTGCTGGCTGGATTGAGATAATGGTGCAAGGGGGGGTGGCGATGCAGGAGGGCCGAAGCAACGGGTGGCAGGAACCCCGGGCTGTTTCTTCCCCCTGCTGTAGCTTCCTGTCAGCTGAACCCACCAATGGCTGTCCCCGCCCCTCGCCCTCCCTTCCCAGTCACTCCTTGCCTGGCCTGAGAAGGGAAGGGTGGGGGATGGAGATTCACTCCATATTCCAGAGTGGGAGCAAAGCTTAGTCTCTTGCTGGATCTCATGACCATTTCTTCCGGCCCTTGTTGGTGCACCGTGCACCTCAGTCTCTTGGGGAGACGCTTGACTTCCTCTCAGCTCCAAGACACTTACTGGCCCAGATGAGATGAGATGAGAGAGAGAAAGAGAATCACAGAGAGAGAGAGAATGAGAGAGAGAATGAAAGAGAGAGAATGAAAAAGAGAGAATGAAAGAGAGAGAAAGAAAGGGGGAGAGAGATGAGAGAGAGAAAGAGAGGAGGAGAAAGAAATAGAATGAGAGAGAGAGAGAGAATGAGAGAAAGTGGCAGAGAGAGAAAGAGAACGAGAGAAAGAGAAAGAGAGAGAGAATGAAAGAGAATCAGAGAGAACGAGAGAAAGAATGAGGGAGAATCAGAATAAGACAGAGAATGAATGAAAGAAAGAAGGAGAAATAAACAGAATGAAACAGAGGGAGAATGATAGAGAATGATGGAAGAGAGAGAGAAAGAGAGAGGGGGAGAGAAAGAGAGAATGATAAAGAAAGAGTGGGAGAGAGAGAGAAAGAGGGGGGGGGGAGAGAGAAAGAGATAGGAGGGAGAGTGCCTGAAAGACCCCATCCCATCACTGGGAGTCCAGGCGCTTCAGCAAGCAGTGTGATGGATTCGTATTAGTAGTTGTGGGATTTAAAATTATGAACTTGGTGATCCCTGAGGTCCAAAAGGTTGGGGACCCCGATCTAGACTGTCGTAGCAATCTGATATAAAGTAGTTACTCAGCTCTGAAAATTAAGTTGCATCAATGTCCAACTATTTGATTTAGCCAATAATTTCGCTCTGGGGAGGAAGGGCCTTTGCATTGATGATGCATGCACAAGCCTCCCAGCCCCTTAACCAAACCAGCAGGGCCACCTCAATTTGATGCCGGGAATGGAAGTTCTACTTCAAGTTGAGGAACTGCTTTGATGGGGTACTAAAATGGTATATATAGGATGACCTTGGAAGATAGTTGAAAGTTTTGGGGAGAGTTAAAGTGAGAGGATGAAGAGAGTGCTTTCAGACTTAGAAGGTTATGTTAATGTAATTTACATAAATGTAATTACTGTAATTAATTTACATTAATGTAATTACATAGAGCTAGTACTTTTGGATGTTATTTTGCCTAGACTACCCTATAAGGTTGACATTAATCTTGCAAGTAGAGGTCCCACCCCTCACTTTGACTCCCCAAAAACTAGGGAGGATCCCTTCTGCTGGGATGTTTTTGCCATTCCTCTTTTTCAGATTCAACTTTGCTTATCATAACACGAACAGCTTTGGGTCTTCCTTTTGTCTCCCAAGGTCATTCCCACTCACATTACAAGTACTTTGAGTGCCATTTCATCAGACTGTACAACACCTGTGAATCTTCCCACAGCCAGGTCAACTTCTTTGAAATATTACTAGGCATGGTACATGCAATTACACAAAATCTGCTCTTCTGTAATTATAATGTAGCAAGATATTATTATATTTTTGATATGATGGTTCTAATTATAATATAGAACTCTGATTCTGTTTATAGGCTATCTTTAGTTGAACTGGGGAGAATGGGTATTGTTGGTTATTTCAGGTGCTGAGATGTCAGTTATGCAGTTACCAGGGATGCAGGAGTTATTCTAAATCAATTATATAGCTTCTCAAAATACGTTTATTCTTTATTCAGTTACTATTAACTTGTCATCATGATGTAGGCCTAACAGCCCCCAAACCTGAATTTTTCATTCTTGGGCAGAATTTGTTTTGGTCAAAAGTTTTTGGCCATCCATCAATCTACTACAAGAAATGGATACCATATGCATGATCCAATTGTAAATGGTTATATTGACTCCTTGCCAACATATTCAAGTTTTGTGTTAAAAAATGATTAGACTGACATCAGTTCTGTTTAGGAAAGCCTTCAAGATTTGGCTGTTTTAGGGCCTTTTTAAGGTCTGATATAATCTGATTTCCTGCCACATTGAGGTACTGGCTTATTTGACTTTGGGGATTTCCTGCCAGCCCTCCCTTAAGTATGCACCCTTACACAACATGTTATTTATTTATTTATTTATTTATTGGTTCAATTTATATGCTGCCCTTCTCCGGAGACTCAGGGCTGCTTACAATGCGTTAAGCAATAGCCTTCATACTTTTTTGTATATACCTGCTTAGTAGGGCTTTCGGCCCCCCCAAGCAATGTTCTTTTTTATACAAAGTCAGCTTATTGCCCCCATAATCCGGGTCCTCATTTTACCTACCTCGGAAGGATGGAAGGCTGAGTCAACCTTGAGCCTGGTGAGATTAGAACTTGCAGTAATTGCAGGCAGCTGGCAGCTAAGTTTTAGTTAAATTATGAGATAATTGTTGTTTTTTAGTATGTTCATTATTTTAATTATTTTGTAGTAAAATAGAAATGTAGACTGCTTAGAACTGGATGCGAATGAACCCTATAAACTTTGTTAATAAATATATAAATAATAATAATATGCTCAGTGCAATTAACTCATTTACTTTCTTATTCCTTAATCTGTTTTGATGTGATTTCTATCTGCTTTTCCTCCAGGAGCTCACAGCAACTTTCATGAATATTCTCTCGCATTTTTACAAAAACTCTGAGATAGCTTGTTGTCACCCTACAGGGGACTTAGGCAGCATAAAAATTTAATAAATAAATTGATAAATGATAAATAGATGATAGATGGTAAAGGATGGATGGATGGATGGACGGATGGATGGACAGACAGACAGGGCTAACAGAGTGACCAAGTTACCCAATAAACTTTCATGTCTAAGGATGGCCTATATAGTGTGGGTCTTTTCACTCATTTTTTTCCTTACACATATTTTGAAAATATATTATCATTTTCAACTTAAAATTGGGGACATCTGAGAAAAAAAAATAATTTTTAGAAAAAAGAATTTAAGTTCTACTGATGGTCCTACTGGTGAGTTGCTATAAATCTACTGTCTAAAATGAATAGCAAAGCCATTAACACATTGCTAACATGATTCCAAATATTTTGCTATTGCAGTCCAAAGACATGAAATCAGAACTGGCATCTTTAAGCCTCTAAAAAGGCCACGTTACAGTTTCCAATTTTACATTTTAATTCTGACTAGGAATGCCTAGCTGGGTTCAAGGGTTATGTATTTCTAACTGAAAATGCTATCTGTTTTCCGGGTGGAAGAGCAACAGTAAATGTTCAGAAGAATTCTAAGACAAACCGTGTTGAAAAAATAATATCGGTTCATTTGTATCTAAGGAAAGCAAAACCACACACGGGCACACAAATATACAGAGAAAATTCCTATTTGAAAAAAAACACAGACTGAACAAGTCTAGCTCACAGTTATTATGGAGAAAAATTGGTTCCCAACAGCAGTAGTTCCCTTAAACATTTATGAAATTCCTTCTCAACAAATGTAATATTTCTCATGTTTTCTTTACATTTCACAATGTGTCTGTGTTTCTAGTGTGAACTTTACTAGTTGGTTACTGAACAGAAACTACAAGACAATGATTTCTAGACATTTCCTGCTTAGGTTCCCCTGGTATCTCCTCAGCCTTTGCCACTCTTGGTAGATACAAGAGACAACTTGTCAACATGCAGTTGTGGTCACTGAAAGCATGGATTTTGCAAATTTTGTTATATATATATATATATATATATAAACGATACTTTGATATAAAGAGATCCTAAGAGCAGTGGAATATTTGTTAATGCTGCCTGCAGCAATCATCCGGTAAATGTTGTAGCTTGTGAATAGTTTTGGCATTTTACCTACAATATAGTTGTAGTACTCTGGGCTAAGCTATTAAAACTGAATTTCAAAAAATCTGCCAGAATGCCTATATGTGAAACATGAAAAATTTGCCAAGGAATTATTTTTTTAAAAGTTTTTTCTGATTTATTCTCAATGAGGAAAAGAATAAAATAGATGTTGAAAGGAGGGGACCACACACAATGATGTAAAAGAAAGGTATATCATATCATTAGACCATGTAGGCCCAAATTCCATCATGTCCAATTTGCTTTCATAAATAACAGTCTAAATTTAACCACATTATAGTCACTTTGAGTTCAATGGGAAATATATAAGTCAGTCATATGGATCATAACTCCTTTATTTATTTCAGATAAATGCCATGCTGCCAAATTCCAAAATGACTTTGCAGCATAGTCACATCCAAACAACATCTGAAATTGCAGAAAATGCGTCTCATAGCTATCAGTATATAATGATAAACGCATCGGTCTTTCATACAACATGTCCACCTCCTGTAACTAATCACAACCAATAGTGTCCTCAGAAAATTGGTAGCATCAATTAAATGCTGGAATTCTGTATTTGCCTCCCAGTGTCAGATGCAGGCACAGAACTTGTAGATAGCTAACAGAATAACAGAGTTGGAAGGGGCCTTGGAGGTCTTTTAGCCCAACTCCCTGTTCAGGAAGTAGACCCTATACCAAACGGCAAACGGCTGTCCAATCTCTTCTTAAAAACCTCTGAGTATTGGAGCACCCACAAATTCTGAAGGCAAACCGTTCCACTGGTTAATTGTTCTCACTGTCAGGAAATTTCTCCTTAGTTCTAAGTTGGTTCTTTCCTTGATTAGTTTCCATCCATTGCTTTTTTCCCCTGCCTTCAGCTGCTTTGGAGAATAGGTTGACCTCCTATTGCTGTTGGGTGATGAGTCCTGTTTTGCCATTCCCACCCAGGAGATGTCCATGAATACTACTCCAAAGTTATGTGAAACACTGCTGTTTTTATCCACTTGTGGACCTTTCTCCATTAATTTCTTAGACAGTAAAGATCTGGAGCATTTCTACCTCTATTCAATTGATTCTGCTTGAAGATGGTAGTCTGGGAGGTACTAGTTACATGAGCCTTATGGGGGTTTTCAAGTTTTAAAACAAGCACTTTCACTTGTACCTGGAAGCATATTTGTAACAGTGGAGTGCTGGCAAAACCAGCGTGACATGATATGGTGGCTTTTATTTGCCAACAGGTTGGTTGCCATATTCTGCAACGATTACAGATAGTTAAAACAGCTTCTCTGGAATCTAGTGTATGTCTATGCCAAACTGCAGATCATTTTCTCATTTGGCATGGATTAGGTTGTTCGAAAGATTCTATTTGCTTATAAAACTAATATAGATTTTAAAATATGCAGAAGTAAGGGAGGGGCAAGGAAATTCAAAGAAAAGCATATTTCAGCCTGTGGTACCTGAGCTGGGATTGGTCAGTGAGTTGGATTTGGCTTGGTTTGGAATCTTTATTCTATTGTGCAATTTTATTCTGTACCGATTTATGGTATAGTCAGTTATTTTTTTTAATATTTTGAGGTAGTATTATGTTTATTGTTAAGTGTCTTGGGCACCATTGGCTCAGAACCACAGGATATAAATTCATAAACAAACAAGAATGATAGGCATCCTTTAAAGGGTGCATTATGAGCTTGAAAATGAGTTGACTAAGCAAACATGGTTTTTTTTTAATGCAGAAAGTTTTCTAATATAGGAATTTGAACCAGGAGCGCAAACTAAGTTCTTTATTCTAGTTAACTAGTAAACCCTAATTCTGCTATGCTATAATCAATCACTGTCTTACATAAGGTTTTTTTAAATGATGGAATTTGTTACAAAAATAATTTATCTGAGCTTTGACCTCATTCATTAATGCGTAGAGAATTGGATTCTTAAGGAATCTCAGAAATGTGTAAAATTCTGTATGTGTTGCTCACTGAAGCTACTGGAGCGAATGCCAAAGGATGAACTTCCCCCTTGTGCTGGCTGGCAAGGGCCCCTGGAAGAAGCCAATTTTAACCATTTTTATCTGAAACTAATTCCATTGATTTCAAAACAAGTGTGCTGAGAATTGCAGCCTAAGGCAGAAAAGCTAGCTGTTAAGTCAGACTGACATAGGAAACAAAACAAAACCCAGTGCTCATATTTTTTAAATGACAAGAAGAGCAAGAAAAAGAAATCTATATAGAAAAAAAAAAACCCACAATATTTTTCCATGGCACTAGCACTTGTCTCAGCGATCTCTTAATCCTTAAGTCTGTTAAATGTATAGTTAAGGCAAAGTGCTTGACCATTTTGTGATTAGCTGGCTGATGTGTGTATGTGTGTGTTTTAATGACCTATGAATATACATATATGAAAGGATGCAGCTGGAATTTTTAATTATACTTTTTCTCTTTTTCATTTTTTTTGGAATGTTTGGTGCTTTTTTAACTCATTAATTATGCTAATGTCCTATTTTATCATTATTCTGTTCCTAAAGAGGGGATTATTCAGAATATTATTTTAATAATTATTATATTTCAGTAGATTTCCATTTCATTGCTCTTGGAAGCTGAGGTTTCCAGAAACTATCAAAAATGGAACTGGGGAAACTATAGTTTATTGCTTAATTTGCCAACTATCCAGAGTATCTGAAAAACCTATAAATATTATATCCAAGCAGCACTTCTGTGTCCCAGATTGTCAGTTAAGGAAAAAACTATTTTAGTTGAAACTAAAAAAATAATTCTTATGCTACAGTAAGTCTCATGATACTTTCAAGTCCATCAAATTTATTTTTGCATAAGCTTATGAGTGTTTCATAGAAGTCTAAGGCATGTGTAGATCATTACTAGAGAGCACTTTTGCCTTACTTGTGAATATTTGTGCAGCATACTAATGCTGCTGTAACCTTCCATGTATGTCCAATGATATCTCAACAGGAGCAATGGTAATGAAACAAGTAACCAAAAACCTTTTCATAAATCCGCTCCCGGACCTCTCTCTGGATGCAAGTTCAAAGGAGGAGGGTGAGTTTGAGTCAGCAGTGGAAAGCCTGCAGTGGAGCTGAGTGTTGGTCAGGATCGGAGCTTGCAGAGTGCTTAGCCTGACAGAGCAGGCTCAGCTGGGTTGATCGGATGAGCGACAGGCCGAGGCTAAGTGAAATAAGCCACAGCTACAGCAAGTTGGTCAGGAGACTCCAGGCTAGGATGGGGAACAGCTGCTTCCCCTTAGCGATGAAGAGGAGGTGGAGTCTATACTCCTCCTGATCCAAGGATGGATAGAGCAGAGAGGACACAGGCACAATGCCAGTCAGCTAGATTACTCATGAGGAGGCAACATCGCCTCTCATGAAGGGCTGTACCAGTGTCACCTACTTAGCTCCGCCCTGAGGAGTTCCTGAGAAATGTGCCCTGTTTTGTATCTTGGCCTGTTTGACTTGTGGACTGCTTTCCTGGACTTTATATGTGCCCATTGGACTTGGTTACCCACTGACTCTTGCCGTACTCAGCTCAGAATCTGGACCTACACAATAGGGGTGCTTTCTGAGGATCTGTTTGGGGGTGTGAAGAAATACCTATAGAACTCTTGTGGTATGTGCAAGTGTATATGGGGACAGGACAGCACAACCCTGATACCACTTAATGGCAGCAGCAATTTCAGGCAGCTGTTTGCTACCAGGCAGCTATTGGTTGGTTGGACTTTTGTACCTGCAACAGGTATCTCTAAGCTTAATAAATGAGACAATGACTGGATACATAGATAGGAATCCAGGAAGCAAAACACTATTAAACTCTTATTTAATAGTGTAGTTTATTTTAGTGCTTCATAAATTACTACCATAAAAACTCATTACAGCAGACATTGGTTAATTGCAAGATTGTTCTGTAACACTGTCTGCATAACAGTACTGAGTTTCTTGCATAACTCAGCCTTGTAGTTGCTGTTCTAATAATGCTCTTTCCCATTATTTATACCTTTGCACATTATTTACATGCATTTGCAAGTCAACTTTCTTGTCTTCCCTAGACAAACTTCATCTCCCTGCTGGCCCTGCCTCAACTGGCCAGCGCTTCCTGGAAGCAGAGTCTGTCAGAGAAAAGGAGAACAGGTGGAGATTTCTGGAAAGTGATACTATTTGGGAAGCCTCTGGGTCTCAATAGCCCAGAATCATCAACCAGATCCTGCTGTTATTGGCAAAGCCACTGGGTCAAGGCACAGGCTCCCTTCCATGAAATAATGTTAAGTGTGGTACCCAGAAAAAGTACTTTCACTGTGATGGAACAGTAATCCTTGAGGTTAGGATGGCCCCAACCTATTGGCCTTCTGTCAGGCCTTAGAAATCCGGGTCTTTTCTCAGGCATTTGCACAGAAGACTAAGATCATCCTAACATTATTCTGATTGTAAAAATGGCCATAGCTGTAATCTTTTTGGTTCCCAATGAATTTTTTTGTTTGTTAATCAGAGTTACTTTTTTTGTGAGCTGGATGACCATATAAATTTAAAACAAACAAAAAAACAAACAAGCAAACTCCTCGTCTTAGAGTCCTTATTGTCATCAGCTTGCACATCTATTTTGTATTTTCTAAGAATTTCTTTAGGGTCAGTAGGGACATTAGGGGCATTTCTGGAATTAAAGGTTATACTTAATCTGCTGTGCATCATACTAATCTCCCACTCTTTTGCTCCTTAATTTTGAAGGAGAGATACTGAGGCTGAAGCTCAAATACTTTGGTCACCAAATGAGAAGAGGGGACTCATTGGAAAAGACCTTGATCTTGGGAAAGATTGAAGGCAAAAGGAGAAGGAGACTGCAGAGGATGAGGTGGTTAGATAGTGTCATTGATGCAGTGGGCATAGGTTTGTATGGACTGTGGCAGACAGTGGAGGAGAGAGGATCTGACATGCTGTGGTGCATGGGGCCGTGGAAAGTTGCACAAGACCTAGCAACTGAACAACAAATGCAATACATAAAAATGGTGAGTGAATAATGGTTTAAGGTCCTTCTTAAGGATCTCCTTTTAAAACAAAATTAACTTAGCATTAGCCACGGTGGTGCAGTGGTTAGAATGCAGTACTACAGGCTACTTCTGCTGATTGCTTGATGCCTGCAATTTGGCAGTTTGAATCTCACCAGGTTGATGGTTGACTGAGCCTTCCGTCCTTCTGAGGTCGGTAAAATGAGGACCCAGATTGTTGGGGGCAATATGCTGATTCTGTAAATGGCTTAGAGAGGGCTGTAAAGCACTGTGAAGTGGTATATAAGTCTAAGTGCTATTGCTATACTATTGCTAACTCAATTTATATTGCTGTCCACTTGACAGGCAACTGCTCTTGATCATCCTAACAATTTTAAAAATGATGGATGGTTGATGATATCCAGAAAGGCAAAAGAAAAAAGAAAAGAAAAGAGAGAGACCAACTTCATAGAAATAATTAGTAGTGCTAATTAGCAATAATAATAACATTTTGAATCGCTGCCTGGAATTTCAGCTTCTTTGGCTTCCTGCCAAAGAATATTTCTATGGTGGTTACCCTTCATCTAGCCCTTACATTATTCCTAGGTCTGAACATAGCTGCTAAATTTGAAAGCATTTAATTGCCGGCACCGTTGCATCAGAAGGCTTTTACAGTCACCTAATTTCACACAGCAGATGTTAGCAATGCCAGTGATAGAACAGCAAAAGAAACCAAAGTTGGGACTTAGAAATAGAAAACTTCATAACTTTTGATTATGCAAAGGACAAATAAAGGAGGAGGGAGGTAATGTGAAGAAAAGCGCAGCGGTCAGCTTCACATCAGACATGGTATCTTTGTAATCCAATATGCACTCTATTTTGCCAAGTATCCTGGGCTGTCACATCTGCCATCACCACCTGTGATAATTTTTTTCCTCTTTAACACTCAATAATCAATTACAAGATTCTCTTCCACCCACCTATCCACCATCATTTATTACAGCTGGCTCCAGAGACTGTGGCAGGAATGCTAAAATAAGGGCAAGGCAAATAGCTCAGTTCTGAAGCATCCTAACATCTGTGGGTCAAACTAGGCCTATCTACTGGGCAAAAGATATAGAAAATTAGGGAAGGGGGATTTAATGTCATCCCTTGACTAACTCAGCATGGGGCATATAAGAGCTGAGCTAACGCTTCTGCAATTTGATTTGCAATCAAAATGCTGGAGGTTTGTTGGTTGATTGGATTGCTTGGATCATTGAATGCCGTTCAGTATTAAAATGGCTAAGTTTTCAGGATTTTTATTACTCACCAGTTGGGATGATTGAGCAAAAGTCCATTTTGGCATGGAGTCCAGGTAGTTGAGATTCTAAGGGTTTTAAATAGCACTGTATAAACATAGTCACATATTTCCCACGCAGGCAGAGCTATGCCTGCCAAGTGAGCAAATATGATCACCAATCAGTGCGAGAAAATGAACATGGAATGTGTTCAGAATCAAACTTCATTTTAAAGGGAAATTGATTAAATGAATAAGAAGCTTATGAATATGCCAAATATCATCATTATTTGTTCTGCCAGCTGTAGAGGCTGCTTGGGCTACAACTCTATCTTAGTCATGCCAGACAGAGTGCTCACTAAGCTACTAAGAGTGAAAGCTAAGGTTGTAGCAGACCAACACTTGCCTGAATTAATCTACATGGGTAATATTCTGAATCCTCTTGGATGTTTTCCCCATTTTTATTTTTATTTTTTGCTTTCAGGATGAAAGCTGCTCCTACTAAATTTTAAAGTATTGTGTATCTGTGTCATCATTTGTCAATCCTAAATCCCCAAAATTTTAGCCATAGAAATATTTGCTTTGTTTTCTGGCTGTTTGGTTACAAGTGGCTATAGATACATTCAACTTGCTTGATATGGTATGTTCATATTTATGCCCTTTTACACATAAGTATATAGACCCGTGATGGCGAACCTATGGCACGGGTGCCACAGGTGGCACGCTGAGCCATATTGGTGGGCACGCGAGTGTTGCCCTAGCTCATCTCCAGGGCGCAGGTATGCACCGGCCAACTGATTTTCAGGCCTTCCAGTCCCACCGGAAGTCAGGAAACTGGCTGTTTCTGGCCTCCGGAAGGCCTCTGGGGGGATGGGGAAGGCTGTTTTTGCCCTCCCCAGGCTCCTAGAAAGCCTCTGGAGCCTGGGGAGGTGGAAAAATGGGCCTACCAGGCCCACTGTGCCATTGCGTGCCAAAAGCAGGGGGAAGTGTGTGTGTGGGGGTCACGTGTCCATGCGCAGGAGGGCGGGGTGCATTGAATTATGGATGTGGGCACTTGCACCCGCAACCCCCCACGTTCTCCCCACTTTTGGCACATGACGGCAAAAAGGTTCGCCATCACTGATATAGACTATGCAAAGTATTTTAAGTGGTGAAGGGGTGCATAAACGTTTTAAATGTGTTTGGCAATCTACATTGGAAAGGTGCATTTTCTTTTAATATAACAGTCACATGTGCATCATTAATGCCTGCCATCATGAGGTATCTTTCACCTTGAGCTTCCAGCTCTTTTTCAAAGAATACAGGAATCACAGTCTCTGGGTTATTCCAAGCACAACGCAGCTGCAAGGGCAGCTTTTCCTTTGTTTGGTTTCTTGTGCAAAGACCTTGGAATTTTGCAAAAATGACCGTTCTTCCTGGGATAAATTGTCTTAAATTGTTAACAGAAAGGTGACTTTGCTTAAGAACAGAAGTTACTTTAAGTAATGCAACGCATACACGTTTTTCTTGATCTTGACATGAGTTGCCCCAAGGATTCACTAATATCATACTATTTTCTACCATTAATACTCTGCTTAAGCTGAACCTTTCTTGCATAAATCAGTTGGAACTTTGGTATCTTGGTTTTCTCCACTCCTGCCCATTGGGATCTTTATCTGAATACATTAACAATCTTAAATCTTCTGGGTTTGCATTAAAACCACTTCTTTCTGCATATACGGCTTTTGTTTTAAAATTATCCAACAAAATGAGCCATGCTTATTTATTGACAAAGGCAACAAACCGTTGCCTCTATAAATTACACTTTTAAGTTGCAATTGCTCCTAATAAAGTGATGGGATCAAATTTATTTTAGTTTCTTTATTATGAAACTAATAAAGGTAAATAATGATTTTTTTTTTAAACAGGAAAGGATAAGGGTTTAAATGTTCTTTATTTGAGCTCCAAATATTAAAATTAGTTCAATAATGATTTTTTTTCTGGCTGATGATATAATCAGCCATAGAATGCCTTCTCTGCCTTTTTGGTGTTATAAAGTTAAAATAAAAGATAAAGGTAAAGGTTCCCCTCACACATATGTGCTAGTCGCTCCCGATTCTAGAGGGCAGTGCTCATCTCCATTTCAAAGCCGAAGAACCAGCACTGTCCGAAGATGTCTCCATGATCATTTGGCCAGCATGACTAAACGCGAAGTGTGCACGGAACACTGTTACCTTCCCACCAAAGATGGTCCCTATTTTTCTACTTGCATTTTTTTACATGCTTTCGAACTGCTAGGTTGGCAGAAGCTGGGACAAGTAACGGGAGCTCATCCCATTATGTGGCACTAGGGATTCGAACCACTGAACTGCTGATCTTTTGATCGACAAGCTCAGTATCTTAGCCAGTGAGTCACCGCGTTCCCAAAAGTTAAAATAGCTTAGACCAATTTATAGGAGGGATTTTGATTTTCTATCAATCTCAATCTGATTGCATCTTATGTTTATAATAGCCTCCATATTTTCTTTTTAAAAAATCTTTGACTGAAAATGTTTATGCATTTTCAAAAACATTTTTTGACTATAAATTTAGATATTCTTTGTGTAATATATATGAATAAGTATTTTTGCATGGACTTTTCAGCACAGTTTTATGTACTTGTTTTGAATGGAAAACTATGAAATATGAATATGCTATTTGGTTTTGGCTGCCAACATACTGAACGTCCCAGAGAAGCTATTGCCAATCATATTTCAAATCCGAAACATATGATACAAACAACCTCAGCCTGTGCACATCCCTATTCTTACAAATCTTTCTTGAATTTAGTGGATGGATTAATTTAAAGCCAATCCATGAAAGTTCATAGCTATGAATATGCCAGGAACATAATTATTCTCTCTGAAGCTATTAAGATATCTAATTTGTAGCCCAGTGACCTTCAAGGGGACTTATCTTAGTCTCACAGCAATCCTATGGTTCCTGATTTGAACTTGAGGAATTGTGGTTTTAGTTCAGCATTGGATTCCTTTCACCACAATGGGCATGAACACTGCAAACTATGACTCCAATGCTTCTGGACACCCATATAAATTGCTTTTGCTTATTTAACATCTCCTCAATTACTTTCCCCATAATCCACTTAACTTAAAATGTGTTTAAACTGCTAATGTGTTGGGTCATTGACTTTAACAATGTTCTCACAGTTACATTTAATTATGGTACAAGCTGTTATTTAAGATCACATTTCAGATGGAGAAATGTAATAATGCATTCTTAGATAGCAATAAATGAAACAACCGCCTAATGTTCCGCAGAAGAACTAGCAATAGTCCTTTCTAAAGAGAAGGGTACAAACAAGAGCGTGGAGAGAAGGTCCACACGGCTTATGCAATCAGTATCAGAAAGGAAGGTAAACATTGTGATATGAAATAGACTCGGAAGTAATGTATGTTATCTGGAAGATAAGATGCTAGTAAGAAAAATATATTAGTGAAATATTTAATTATAGCACATACCTTTTTTCCTTAGTTACTTGACTTGTTTCTTGCTTTCTTGCTTGCATTTATATGGCACAGAATTTGGACACTGTGAGAAAAAGATAGGTCTTAACCTTCCAAAGGTCTGCAAGGCCGGGGCCAACCAGTTCTTTGTGTGTGTGTGTGTGTGTGTGTGTGTGTGTGTGTGTGTGTGTGTGATCATCCCAAAGGATATGAACTGACATTAAACAGACATGCATCCTGGGTCCCATATGATGTATTGTTTCAGTAAAGAGACCTAGAATGTGTCATCCCTTTTGGACTATATGGGATAGGTAGCTTTTGGAACAGAAGTCTCGCAAACAACCCAGTGTAATTTAATCCTTTAGAGATAATAACCAGCATCTTGAATTGCACAATAAGTCTGTTGGGAAACTATGCAGGTCACAGGGTGACAAGAGACACCCATTAGTACTTGGTTGCTACAATTTGGACCAATTGAAGCTTTTGGATGGTCTTCAAGGGCAGCCCAATCTAGAGTGCATTTTAGTAGTTCAGTCAAGAGATAGGAAGACATGAGGGATGATGAGCATAACCCTCAGATCCAGGAACATATGCAACTGGGCACAATATTTCTCCAATCCCCAGTTGGGTTTACTGAGTCTGCAAACTCTAACATCTGAGTTAGCAGCCCCATACCTGTGATAACCGTATATTGAAGCAGGTCAAACATGATAAATTTTATGCATTGTTATTGTAATAAGATACTTGCAGAACAAGGAACTCTAGATGACTCAAAGAACGTAGTCACAATTCATTCAATATTCCTTGCAATCTATAATAAATACTGTTTATTATCTATATAAAAACATTCACTTGTTTAAAATCTTAAGAGGGATGATACCATTTTAACTCCATGGGGCAACCAGAATTCAGCCCAGGATTCAATTTTTGTATTGGTAGTTTTTAAAAAAAATCTGGCAGTAGTAAGAAAGTTCTCTTTTTATTGAATTTTCTGATAGGCTCCTGTTACCATTCTGATAGTAAAAGACATCTTTATATTGATCAATATGTAGACAGTACTAAGTGAATAATACATAGTCCTGAAGATTTGGTTGATAGATCAAGAGAGACGGGTTGGTCTAACGATTGAATTCTAGTCATGCCTTAGGCATGAATACTGACAGGGTGACTTTGGGCTAGTCAAACACTCTCAGCCCAACTCAGCTCACATGTTTTAGGGAGAAAGGATTATTAGGTATGTTCTCTGCTGTACAGGTACCAAGTACATGTTATCCAAAGGTATAATATTTTCCAAATTTCTACAAAAAAGTACATTTTTTTCATGCGCATCACTAAAAATATTTACAATGTGAAGTTTTCATATAAAAATGAAAAAGAAACTGGGGAGAAGTTACAAAATTAACTGTTTTTAGTCTGAAAAAAAATATCCTGCTTTTCTTATTTTTTTTAATACACTATAGTTCCGTGATGGCGAACCTATGGCACGGGTGCCACAGGTGGCACGCGGAGCCATATCAGTGGGCACGCGAGCTTAGCTCTGGCACACATGCGTATACCAGCCAGCTGATTTTCAGGCCTTCTGGGCCCACCAGAAGTCAGAAAACACACTGTTACCGGCCTCCGGAGGGCCTCTGGTGGGATGGGGAAGGCCGTTTTTGCCCTCCCCAGGATCCTAGAAAGGCTCTGGAACCTGGGGAGAGCAAAAAACGGACCCACCGTGCCATTGCGTACCAAAAGGGGGAGGGGGGGCAGGGCACATAGAATTATGGATGTGGGCACGCATGCATGTGACCCCACCACGCTCCCCCCGCTTTTGGCACGCGATGGCAAAAAGGTTAGCCATCACTGCTATAGTTAATAAACTCAAGCTACACAGCATGCAGATGATAACAAACAACAGAAGAAATAATTGGTACTTTTTATTAGAAAGTTCATTTGAAGTTGAAAAAAAAGTGCATGATTAATTAATCAGAGAAGATTTTCACACCATAAAAGTCTGTTGACATATGTTTAAAAGTCATCTGCTTATAGGATCATTTACAACCCAAAATGGATGAAAGCTCATACTAAGCTATTCCGCTTTTGGCATTCAGATGCTGAATATTGCTTTTGACCCAGAAGTCTTATTATGTGGGATGAGAGAAGAAAGATGGTTAATAAATGAAAGATAACCTGTGCTGAGCTTAGATAAAACCTCTGAGGCACATGTTCAGTTCCCGAAATTTCCTTGCTTTCAATTCTGTTTTTTTTAAAAAAATAAACCAGATACATAATTATCTAGCTAATTAACACTACCGCAGAATGAAAGTGTTTAATCTGAAATAGTTAAAGTTCGCTAGGGCTATCCTTGCATGGTGTGGAATATCACCGTTTTGAAAGTTTGCCAATAAGTAAATTATTAGTGATTACTCAGTTGTTTATAGTGGAGACCACCAAACAACATATCAATTGGCTTTCTGGGCAGGAAGCATACTTGGATGCAACTTGTCATTCAGGGTTTGAGTGTTGCCAATTGGAACCATCAAGGATATTGGACAGCTGAAGAATGTAACTCTATCTCCCCAGCATTTGTCTTGGCACCAACCATTTGCTTGTTAGATTTATACTTCTCTTCCACCCCTTCCCCCCAGAAGCTCAAAGAGGTACACCCCCTTCCAATTTGAGCTTTAACAACATTTCTATGGTTAGTTTTGTAGGATGAGTAACCCTAAGTCACCTAGTGAGCCTCCATGGGTGAAGATGGGTTAGGACCAGAAAAGCTTAAAACCATTTCATCATACAAATGGTATATTTTTTTTCTTTTGTATGGTTAATTTTTTTTATTGAGCTGAGTCCCTAAACAAAAAAGTTGTCAGGGCAGACTGTTCCCAGCCTTAGGAACTATACCAAGAGATAACCCTCTTTGGCCCAGATCCTATTTCTGACCTGCATGTTTCACGTCTACAGATGAATTTCCTAAACCTGAAAATTAAACATCCATATTTCCATACATTTTCATCAATTGTATTTCATTTTTAAAAGATTGATAGAAAATATTGTACTTTTGGCTCTTCACTGCCTATCAATTGCACTGATTAATCTTTTGATGCATTAATTCTTTCCATATATACCAATCAGTTTTATTTTGTACAATCTATACCCAGTTAATCAATTAAGTTGTAGTTGCTGAAGAAAATGTATTCTGATCAAGCTTAGCGCACTTTTCTTCTTTATTAATAGATCCATCACTTCTAACCCTGATCCTTTTCATAACTGGGAATGAGCCTTTGTGTGTCTTGGTTTAAATTACTCTTTTTATATAACAGATTGTTGTTATCTGCTGCTTTATTTTCAAACTCTTGGCTAATAATTACTGGCACTGCACATACATGATCCTGGCATTAGTCTGGATTATTGCTACGGCAATTCTACATTGGCTTGACTTTTGGTGCAAAACCAAGTTCCTTGGCTATTGTCTGGCACTCAGATATTAGTACACTCTCATTTCACTGAGTTCTCAATTGATTTTCAGACTTGACTGAAACCTCTGACTGATTCCCAATCTCTTTGTTTAAGAGAACATTATGTTGTGACTAAATTTTTGCAAACTCCCATGTAAGCAAGATGTTTTATACAAGTACAAAGATTGTGCAGTAGAGTGAGTCTGTTGGGAGTAGTGTTTTATGTTGAAGGAGGTGGCCCAGGGGTGTCTATTTCTTTTAAAAAGTTTTTTTAAAAGATTTCAGTTACTTTTGCTGGTTCTTTTCTAAATAAGAAAGAAACAATAGCATTTGCCTTCTGCAACAGAAGGCAGCCATTTCCATTTCCTCCTTACTTTTACTTTCAGAATAGGTGACATACACTTACTCATTTCATATATCCCTTGGTTCTGTGGGGGAGAAATTGTTCCCCTCAGAACGAGCTCACAATTTGAGTGTCCTCCTAGATTCACAGCGAAGATTAGAGCAACATCTGACAGCTGTGGCTAGGGGGACCTTTGCACAAGTTCGCTTGGTGCACCAATTGCGACCCTACTTGGATTGGGAGGCTTTCGTCACAGTCACTCATGCCCTTGTCACCTCATGGTTAGATTATTGCAACGCGCTCTACATGTGGCTACCCTTGAAAAGTGTTTGGAGACTACAGTTGGTCCAGAATGCAGCCGCGCAAGCTATCGTGGGTGCACCTAGATATACCCACATTACACCAATTCTCTGCGAGCTGCACTGGCTCCCTATTGGTCTCTGGGCACAATTCAAGGTGTTGGTTATTACCTTTAAAATCCTACATGGCTCAGGGCCAGGTTATCTCCGAGAACACCTTCTACCACATAGCTCCCAGCAACCGGTAAGATCCCACAGAGTTGGTCTCCTCCGGGTCCCATCAGCTAAACAATGCCGGCTGACGGGCCCGTGGGGGAGGGCCTTCTCTGTGGCTGCTCCAGCTCTCTGGAACCAGTTACCTCCTGAGGTCCGAACCACCCCCACCCTATTGGCCTTCTGAAAAGCTGTGAAGACCTGGCTTTTCCGGCAGGCTTGGGGCTGTTGATCTCACTGTTGTAATCTTGTGAGATCTGGCCATGAATGGTGTGAATGGGTTTTAATGTTTAAATGTTTAAATGTTTTTATAATGCTTTTAAAAAAAATGCATTGTAAGCCGCCCTGAGTCTCCAGAGAAAGGCGGCATATAAATTAAATAAATAAATAAATAATAAATAAGGATCCTCTCCTTCTCTGGGAAACAGAGGTGACAATGAAAAATTGTACGGTCACCAAATAATCCCCATAAGAACATAAGGTAGAAAGAAAACTCACTCCATGCTTGTAACTGATTTATATTAGAGTCCATTTTTTTTCTCTAGTTATAATTCCATTTTATACATAGGAGAAATAAATCATGTCATGACATGCTTGATGTAAATTACATAATTGCATTGTTTGTGTGATGACATCATGAGGCACATGGTGTCATTTACTCCTAGAGATATCTATGTAAAGAACAGCTACTGACTGCTGTCACCAATCATTCTAATGCATTTATTTTAATAATCACTGCCCATCTTGCAAGATTTTGCTTTCTGAATATATTTGGGAGCACCTTACAGATTTTTGGCTGCTAATCATGCAAATAACATGACTTTTAACCTGTTTCATACCATTTTATAGAAATCTTCTGATTTTACACAATGGCAATGTACAGCCTTCAGTATCAGTTGGGTATGTTGCACATACGATAGAAACATGCTTAGAATGCAGCTTGGATAAACCAAGTACTGTTGTTTATGGAGATGAGCAGTGGTTAGAATGCAGTACTGCAGGCTACTTCTGCCAACTGCCTGCTGATTGCAGTTTAGCAGTTCGAGTCTTGCTCAAGGTTGAGTCAGCCTTCCATCCTTCCGAGGTCAGTAAAATGAGGGCCCAGATTGTTGGGGCAATATGCTGACTCTGTAAACTGCTTAGAGAGGGCTTTAAAGCACTATGAAGTGGTACATAAGTCTAAGTGCTATTGATATTCTCAACCATCCAGGTTATGGTTTTCCCAAAGGTGCTTTTTCAAAAGGTAACTGGACTTTCTTGGTTTTCCTTGAAAACATTTCATTTCTCATTCAAGAAGCTTCTTCAGTTCTTCTCATGAGAAGATTTCACCAAGATAATGTCACAATGGAAAAATGCTATCAGGGCAACTGGAACCCTTCAGTGCTCCCTAACTATTGTTGGATGCTGTAGAGATGCATCAGACACTGACTACAAGTGAAAATCAGTTGTAAAACACTTTTGGACCTGTTAAACTCATGCAGTGTGTCAGAATCATTATGCACTTAAATACATTATAGTCATTATTTATTTATTATTTATTTTGTCGTATTTCTATGCCGCCCAACTCCCAAGGGACTCTGGGCGACTTACAACAAAGAATAAAACAATGCGAACCATCCCATAAAAATGTTAAAAAGAAAAACATTAAAAAATTTTAAAACGTTAAAACACATGCACTCCAATTTGTGACCGGGTCTTGCAAGATCATTATAATGAGATCAACGGCCCCAGGCCTGCTGGAAGAGCCAGGTCTTCACCGCTTTGCGGAAGGCCAATAGGGTGGGGGCAGTCTGGACCTCAGCAGGTAATTGGTTCCAGAGAGCCGGGGCAGCCACAGAGAAGGCCCTCCCCCACAGGCCCGCCAGCCGACATTGTTTAGCTGACGGGACCCGGAGGAGACCAACTCTGTGGGATCTTACCGGTCGCTGGGAGCTAATTTCAAATTTCTCATGATACAGTCATTCTCAAATTATATTTCTATTCAGTTTGAAGGGGTTTATCATAAGCACCAAATGTTTTTCAGTGTTATCGGTGCTTTAAGTAATTTTAAGAGTGACAATAAATATAAAAATTATGACATTTCTTGTTTACAGAAATGAAAAATACTACCCCTTCATTAATTGTGATATCACATCTTCAGAAGCAGGAGAAACATACTGTATGCTATCATCACAAATTTTGTAAGATGGATGCACTGAATTGAATAATGAGCAAATAACTATTGTTCCAGTTTCTCCAATGGGTAGTGGGTTGCATTCATAGAAATAGACTTCGGTGTTACACTGTCTTGATATTTGTTTGTTTGTTTGTTTGTTTGTTTGTTTATTTATATTTTTATACCGCCCTTCTCCTTCCGGACTCAGGGTGGTGAACAGCCAACTGAAACAACTGTATACAAAAGTTAAAATGAATTTAAAATAATTTATAAAAATTTGGCCCATAATTTAAAACGATTCAGTTAAAATCCATATTATACATTTAAAACCCAAATGGAGTCAGGCTAGCTGAAAAAAGTAGGTTTTAAGTGCCCGACGAAAAGTCCGGAGGTCTGGGATCACTCGTATCTCTGGGGGTAGATTGTTCCAGAGGGTAGGCGCCACCACAGAGAAGGCTCCCCCCCTGGGGGTCGCCAACCGATATTGTCTGGCGGACAGCACCCTGAGGAGGCCCTCTCTGTGGGAGCGAACTGGCCGGTGGGAGGCAATTGGTGGCAGAAGGCGGCCCCGTAGATACCCCGGTCCTAAGCCATGGAGCGCTTTAAAGGTGGTTACCAACACCTTGAAGCGCACCTGAAAGTCCACTGGAAGCCAATGCAGCTCACGCAGGAGAGGTGTCACATGGGAGCACCCCGTTGCTCCCATAATCCCCTGCGCGGCCGCATTCTGCACCAGTTGGAGCCTCTGGGTGCACCCCAAGGGGAGCCCCATGTAGAGAGCGTTACAGTAGTCCAGACGAGAAGTGACGAGTGCTTGAGTGACTGTGCATAGGGAGTCCCGATCTAGAAAGGGATGCAACTGGCGTATCAAGCGAACCTGATAAAAAGTCCCCCTGGCCACAGCCGTCGTATGCTCTTCTAAAGACAGCTGTGAGTCCAGGAGGACGCCCAAGTTGCGAGCCCTTTCCGTGGGGGCCAATGATTGGCCCCCAATAACCAGCGATGGCACCAGCTGGCTATACCGGGACGCCGGCAGCCACAGCCACAGCCACTCGGTCTTGGATGGGTTGAGTCGGAGCCTGTTTCTCCCCATCCAGACCCGCACGGCGTCCATGCACTGGGACATCACTTCCAAGGCATTGTTGGGATGGTCTGGGGTGGAGATGTACAGCTGGGTGTCATCAGCGTACTGATGGAACTCCACCCCAAAACCACGGATTATTTCACCCAGCGGCTTCACGTAAATGTTAAACAGGAGGGGTGAGAGGACCGACCCCTGTGGCACCCCACAGACAAGGTGCCTTGGGGTCGACCGCTGCCCCCCTGTCAACACAGATTGCGACCGGTCGGAGAGATAGGAGGAGAACCACCGCAAAACAGTGCCTCCCACACCCAATCCCTCCAGCCAGCGCAACATGATACCATGGTCGATGGTATCAAAAGCTGCTGAGAGATCTAACAGGACCAGGATAGAGGAATAACCCCTACCCCGAGCCCTCCAGAGATCATCCACCAATGCAACCAATGCCGTTTCCGTGCTGTATCCAGGCCTGAAACCAGACTGGCGTGGATCCAGACAGACAGTTAGTATGTTTATTCCCCCCCCCCCCCTCACAAATATCTTGTGCGGTGTGTACACTAGGCACTGTTTCCTCATGTATACTGTATATCTTATGAGGAAAACCTAGCTTATTGAATGTATCAATTGCTTGCTGAAATGGTTATGGGATCACAAAAATGAAGCTTCAGGATACCGAAAACCCCACATATGATATGGATTTTCATGGAATCCATGAAGAAAGCACATGTTTGCTACTTTGATAAATCATAGATTTTTTTAGTAGGCAACCTGCATTGGGAAGCTGCATTTGTAGGCAACCTTCAGTGGGATTATATGATCTATCTTTGTATGTAGGCTGATTCTGTGAACCATTCCAACATATGGCTGAGGCTTGAAAAGCACATGTTTCTTATGAATGCCAATTGTGCATTCCAGGAGTTGCATACAATCTACAGAAGGTAAAAAATACCTTGCACACACTGTAAATTGCTACACTTGCACAACCCTAACATCTTTCTGAAATATTGTAAGATTCCTAGGTGCACAAATAAGAGATCCTATTTTGATAAATTTTATGCACCTGGAGCTCTACAGTTTTCAAAAGTGGTGCTATGCTAAAGTGCTATGCTATTGCTTCGTACTGCAGTTTTCCATAACTAGAACAGTTATGTAGAAAGGCATAATGTAGAAAGGCATAAACAAGTAGACCCCATGGCCAAAAATGGTATAACACTAGAGATTTTCACAATCATTTAATTGAATGTGTCAATTGCCTCTGAATTCAGGTCTTGGATTTGTCCACAACTAAATGCTCAATCTCATTCATGCATATAATATATATGCATAAGAATCTGGGCATTAGTACCTGGAAAAAGAAATAACTTAATCTACTAGTGGCTTATCAATGACCAAATAATGTATTTTTCATGCCACAAAACCTAATTTTCAACTATTATTTTTTCTGTTGTGGTTGTTGTTGTTATTATTATTATTCAAATAATGGTCTCTTTTCTTTTTTTTACAATGAAAAAACAAGTTGAATTTAAGTTATGCTGCTGGCTAAGAAACCATGAGATTTTAAAATTACTCCTTCATTCATTTCAAACCAAAGAGAGGATTAGGAACAGTTTAAAAGCATTAACATTTTAACTTTATTCCTCAGAGACTCTGATAAATACCCAGAAGTCTGTGAAAACAGTCCAGGTTCTGTTCCGTTTCAAAAAGGTTCCTGAACCTTCGGTATTTTTCCTCATCTTAATTTTCCTCAGTGTTGTTTGTTGCATATGAAAGAATCCCTCATGGGTTCTCTTCCTTCCTAGCATTTCATAAGAATTAAAGCAGATTGCAAGAAGCAAGACTAGTTAGAAGTAAGTTCCGTCGCCTTCTTAGAAGAAGTCAAAAGTAGAAATAAGTTCCATCTGCATTTTGGGGGTTAGGAAGCTGAGTTCTCCATTATCTCTCACACACATAGGAAACACATTAAAAAGGAAAATTATGCAGTAAAACATAAATTATGTAGATGACGGAAAGTCTATGTTGAATATGATATGCTGGGTCTCCCGAAGGATTCACTGCATCCTCTGGGTAACTTCTGAAGCATCTGAACATTCAGAGGAAAGCAAATTAATTGTATTTTTTTAGTGCATAAAAAAATGATAACATGTTGTATGCTATAATGGAAGCTTACCACTTTATTAAACAGACCAAAGTATAAAACATAATTAGAAATAACTAGAGAGAAATGTTTAGTCTCTCCTGATAGGAATGGTGTTATGCTTGTTCCCAATCACGGGAGTTCTTATTAATTACAAAGTTATTTTATTATACTGTTTTAAATTCATTACTGTTTTGAAGGTCTACATAGTGCTTAAGTTTTTATATGATTGAGTGGCATGCAACTCTAGTACATAAATAGTAATCTAAATATAGTATGAACACTTTACATATAGTGAAATGTTGTTCAGTTTGTTAATGGTTGATTAGACTGTTAATTCAGGATTGTGTTTCTCTCTAACAACATAACCAGTAAATCCTAATACAATATAAAATCTAGTTGCCTACGTTTATTGTGTACTTGGGTTAGCCAACATTACCGTACTTTAAATGACTATATTTTAATTTTCATCAATAACATAATAAAAGTTTATCGGAATGCATTCTTCACAGACTAAAATTAGGTACTGAAGAAAATTGCATAACACATTCTGAAGCCATTGTTTCTTCATATTGTTGGAGCTGGAAGATCCATGATCATCCAATAAATCCTGGTTTAGTCCCAATGCATGGCTCAAAGTAGGGTAGATTTATTATCAGATAGACATAACCTAATGATACTTAGGATTGTTTCACATTTCCCCATTGTAGGGTCAGGCATAACAGGGTGAGCTCCCGTTACTTGTCCCAGCTTCTGCCAACCTAGCAGTTCGAAAGCAAGTAAAAAATGCAAGTAGAAAAATAGGGACCACCTTTGGTGGGAAGGTAACAGCATTCCATGTACCTTTTGCATTTAGTCATGCCAGGTACATGACCATGGAGACATCTTCAGACAGCACTGGCTCTTCGGCTTTGAAACGGAGATGAGTACCGCTCTCTAGAGTCGGGAACAACTAGCACATATGTGCGAGGGGAACCTTTACCCAAGGTTCAAGCCAGCTATCATTTTAAGAAGAGCAAGAACAGGTAATGCCATTCTCAGCCTATTGGGAACATGATCTCCACTCACATTTCTTGCTAGACAGTAAAAATAGTGTTTTCCCTTTATACTGATACAAGGAGAGTAGTCTGGTTCAATTGCTGCACTTCATTCTGTCCTCTACAAATTTAAGATGCCTTGGAAACATTTCAGTGTAATCATCTATGTCTTTGCTGTTTTGACCTGACTAGATCAAAAGATACAGTTCAATACAAGTACAGGACAAGGAGATTCTTACTTAGTTGCATTTTATTTATTTTTTTCCAGATCTATGAGGTTGTCATAGTTTCCTGCAATAAAACATTTCCAATCAAAGCTGAAACAATGTGTTCTTATTGATAGAGCTGCATGGATTTATTTTCAGGACCAAGAGGATATTATAATTTTTCAATATTTCTAACTAGGAATATAGATTATTGTTTAACCTGTGTACGTATAACGATTTCGTATGAAATTGTTATCTATCATTGGCTGCACAGAGCTTTGATCAAATGAACTCCAAAGTACAGTGCTTTTCTGGGAGAGGAAAAAATAAAATAGAAATAATCTGTGAACAAGCATTATAGTAATATAGGAACTATAAAATTCCTTAGATGTATTATATTGTATTATGAACCCACTGAGTTAGTGAAACTTATGAGTTACTAATAGTGTGTGTGTATAACATATAACAGATGGAACTGAATCTATCAAATAAACATTTGCATTTGTTAAAATGAATGTTAACTTTTAAAAACCCATTTTGTACTAAGCAAATGAAAAATGCATCCAGACATTCAAAATCCCCTGGAATTTTGCAATTTTTGCAATTTCTGAGAGGAAAACTAATATAGTTTTTTAGGGGCTAATTCCAGATCAGATGCAGTTGACAGCAGCAAAAACACAACACTTGGTTGAAGCCCTACAATCAAGGGTGAAATTCAGCAGGTTCTGACAGGTTCTGGAGAACTGGTAGCGGAAGAACCGGCAAATACCACCTCGGGCTGGCCCCAGAGTAGGGTGAGAATGGAAATTTTCTTCCCCCAGGAGTGGGGAGGGAATGGAGATTTTGCAGTATCTTTCCCCTGCCACGCCCACCAAGCCACACTACACCCACCAAGCCATGCCCACAGAACCGGTAGTAAAAAAAAAATTGGATTTCACCACTGCCTACAATTGACCTGGATCAGTTACTTCCTTATGGAAAACCAGGCTGAGAAGTTCGCTGTGTATGAAAGATGAGGGACAATTTTAGTCTTGAGTTTTGCAATGACTGTTGCTTCAGGAATATACCCATGCATGTATATCTGTGTAGACAACTGTATAGACAGCCAACACACTTAGATTATACAGCTGAATAGGGTTGGTGAGTGGAGAAATAGGTTTTGTCCCTTTTTTGTCCAATTATCCTTCCACAAATTGCTGGTTTCCTCTCTTAAGTGCAACAGGAAATAAAGAATCCATACTAAATTACTGGAGGGAAGGGAAACTAATAATGGGTTTTGTTTTGGGTTTTTTTGCTTCTTCTTAGAGATCCTGTTGCTATTGACATTAAGTGGAAAACCACTTTTTTTTTAATGCACTCAGCTCAGTGGAATGAAATTGATCCCTGGCTCTTTCCTATTGTCGGTAGGAAATCAGTGAACAGCAGATCCTGTGGTTTGTAGGAAAAATATATATAAATCATTTATATTTTTAATAAATCATGTTTCTTGGTTTTGTGTTTTGTATTCAAATTTATTAATTCATACCATATCAGTTGGTAACTGTTCCATTAGTTATGAAGAATTATGCAGTGATTATTATGTTAACCTTCTAACTGGAAGATTATAATTGACCTCTCTCATTCAACTCTAAGTAGACTGAAAAGTTAGTAATTTTGATGCCTGACAGGTATCTCTTTCATTTCGATTAATATAAATTTATGTATTTATTTGTTCAACCTACATGCTGCCCTTCTTGCCTGAAGGTGACTCTAGGTGGCATACAATCGTTAATGAATGATCTTCCTCCTTCAATTTTTTTTAATGCAATAGATTATCCCAAAATATGACTCTTATGAAAATATGTAAATTTGATGGGTGGATTGGACTTCAGTGGAGAATGACCACTCTAATGGACATCTAAAGAAAGTCATTCAGTTACCAGATACGTGTGTTTTGGAGATAGACCAGGTCAAGATATAGACACTCTGAGAATTCCAGAGATGCTATTTTATTATATTTTGAAAGCATATCTTAGTATCTCTCTGTTCCATATTATACCAAAAACATCAACTCAGGGTTATTTTGAGTTTCTTTCTCATGCTTACTTCAGTCACTGGACTGTAGAATTCCTTCTTCAAGTCTTTCTTAATGGCTTGTTCCTTCATCTCCCCTTTTTAATGTTTCTTTCATATCTTCTCCAAGGTTACTTCTAAATTCCTACATTCCATCAAGGAAACAGTAAATTTTTGCTTATCACTAAGTTGGAAAGAGAAGGAAAGATACATAATGATTATCAATGTAATAGAGTTATGACTACAATCTTATGAATATATGAAAATGCTGTACTCTTAAAATAACCAGAGAAATTATATCGGTTTGAAACAGAACAATTACAGGTTCATAGATTACCTTTTTATAATGGGGAAAAAAAATCAGCTCTAGATAATGTTTTCAAATATTACACAATGATACCCTTCCTCTCAATATTTTTATTCTACACAAATTGTTTCTCTGAACATTATTAGTTTAATGGTCAAGTTCCACAACATATATTTTTTTAAAATGCTTTAAATGGATGTGTGTTTTTCAAAATTCCTTTAATACAGTGTGCACTGCACTACTTTGTCATTGATTAGGTCAGAAATCCATGAAGCTGGTAAAAGTTTCTTTGTTATTTTGAGTCTCAGAGGATGCAAAATTCACCATGAGTTGTAGGGCAAATGCCTACTTGTAAGATAAATGGTGATTGCTTATCAATACAAGGGGAAAAGAGCTTTATCAAGTCAAGAAGAAGAGTTTGTCAACGTGTCCACTTAAGAAGTATAAAGATATACACATTTGATTTTGTACAATGTCAACTTCAGAAGATAAATGCATGAGAAGAGAGAAAACCAAGGTGAAGTCAAGGCTGGTTTTTTAAAAGGGATATTTAGTTTTAAAGATTTGGAAAAGTATATAAGCTTAAGGGGAAAAAACATTGTGAGACTTTCATCCAGGGCTATAAGATTTGATTTCTCTAACAAGGGGTAAATGTCACTTCTGATCTTATTTTAAACTCTTGTTCAAGATAATGATATCAAAAATTGTTTTATTTTGTCCCCATTCTAAAGACATCAGAACTGTAAATCAGGAATGCCCAACCTTGGCAACTTAAATACTTATGGACTTCAATTCCCAGAGTTCTCCAGACAGCATGGCTTGCTGCAGAATTCTGGAAGTTGAAATCCATAGATCTTAAAGTTGCCAAGGTTGAATACCACTGCCACAAACAAAAGAAAAAAGAAACTTCTCATTAGCTAGCACCCACTGTATACCTCTTAAGCAGTCCTCCTCCAGTTCTTAAACTTAACCCAAGGTCTGACAGAATTAATGAAGGAAAACCCCAGAATTTAGGTTTCAAGATATGTTCTGGTCCATGACACTATTATCATACCAATATATTGTACCTCATCATGCAGGATTGGACAATATTAAAGACAGTAGAACAGTATTCAAAATATTTCAATTATCTGGGACTTTCCTTCCTGTTTCTATAACTTTAGTACATTTGTGATGGCAAAACCAATTTTATAAGAAGATTGGAAAAATGCCAGTATTTGTTATGTGGCATATATTATTTTAAAACAATAAGATGGTTAAACGTGTAATAATATTGTAACCATAAACATCAAAGGGCCTGGTTTCCCAAATTAAACATATTGGAAGGCTTCATAGCCCAAGACAGTTGACCCTTATTCCAACTGTCATTACCTCCATAAGGTGAAATGCAATCTGATGATTATGTAGGTTATACAGAAAGATCCCTTTCTTTAAATGTGAAAGCCTATGCACAGCCAGTTTTACAGGTAAATGAATACATCTCTGTGTGTGTGTGTCAATAAATCAGCCTAAAATTAGACCAAGAGTTCTGTTGGTTAACAAGTGTGATAATAGTATCAAGTTATATGCAAGTGCATATAATATTGCATATAATATGCAAGAACCGAGGTGGCGCAGTGGTTAGGGTGCAGTACTGCAGCTACTTCAGCTGACTGCTAGTTCAGCAGATCAGCGGATCAAATCTCACCAGCTCAAGATTGACTCAGCCTTCCATCCTTCCGAGGGAGCAATTGGGGGCAATATGGTATTTAGTATACTGTCTTTGGTGTAAGCCGCCCAGAGTCCTCGGAGAGTGGGCGGCATAGAAATATGATTAATTAAAAAAAAAATTAAAGTGATGTCAAAGCATACCTTTAACTCAAGCTATGAGCTGTTATTTCTGCTTTTTGTTATTATGCTAGAACTTTCATAGGACTAATGCAAATTGATACAATAACTACATATTTATTTTTTAAAGTAATATATCCCATACAATAAATATTGGCATTGCTGGTGAGATCAGAAACAAAAATCTCAGAAGTCAAAGGGACACATTAGTGATCCTATTAAACCTCAGGAGCCTGAGTGGCGTAGCAGGCTAATGTCTCCTACTAAGGCAGCATTTAACATCCAGCTGTCTGCAATTACTGTAAGTTCGAATCTCACCAGGCTCAAGGTTGACTCAGCCTTCCATCCTTTCTAAGGTGGGTAAAATGAGGACCCGGTTGTGGGGGCAATAAGCTGACTTTGTATAAAATATACAAAAGTATGAAGGCTATTGCTTAATGCATTGTAAGCTGCCCTGAGTCTCCGGAGAAGGGAGGCATATAAATAAAATTTTAAAAAAACATCTATTCATATTTTCTGAATTGGTGTCGGTGAATTCTGTAGTATATTGGACTCAACTCATGGCTTTAACTGCAACAGTGACCATTTTATCAACTGAACTAAGAACATTTCTGTCAGTTTAAGGGGAGGAAGCCTCCTTGGGTGGTATCCCAAAATAATTTCTAATCTTCCAAGTGCCAAATATAAGATATTAGCATTTGAGATGGGTATTTAAATGGACAGGAAACCTGGAGAGGAGATCAGATTCCTGTAAATTATAACAATTTCTACTTCCTGACGTTGATATTTATATCAGTGTTGCATAAAATATCTGGGAAGTCACAGCTAAGAGAGAGAGACTAAATGCATGTTTCCCAACAAGTCTTGATTATTCATTTGGGGTTGATTAATTCATGAAAACCAAACCATAGATTTATTATGGCACAGCCTACCAGCAGACTGACAAAACAGCTACAGCAATAATTAGAAGAGGTATATGCCGGAATACATAGTAACTATTTTCTACGTCAGCCTATTAGTTCCTCATTTCTCTCGGGCAGTAAAGCAAGCACAACTCCATTACCATGAAAATACCATCTTTTTCATTCAGACAAATGTCTCCTTTAATGAGAGCTCACATTCATGAACTAAGGGCTTAACTAAATTCTATCACTAAATACTATAAATCTATTTCACTAAGCCAATAGTACAACCTTGGCTGATGGCAATGTAACATCAGAAGATATGGACATCAGCACTCTTTTCAGCCCTATAGTTTTTCCTTTAAGGGATATATCTCTGTTCCCTCACAAAAAAGTGAGGACCTTTTTGTTATTGTTTTGACAGAACTTTAAATTTGACAGATGAGCCAGCTCGTTCTCTAATTTTGTTCCATGTTATGCTAAAGTGAAAACAGAGCACCACTGAAGTAGTTTTTAAGTTCCTATAATCAAAACAGCCTAGAGTTTCATATTTTCCAGTGACAGGGAATATTGGAGAAAGAGTCGAATCTCTCTGCTGCAATGAAGTACAGGCAGTCCTTGACTTACAACAGTTCACTAAACAACAGAGATTTTGGGCTCAATTGTGGATGTAAGTCGATGACTACCTGTATATATATCTATTCCTATATATTGGTATGGCAACAAGTGTCAACTAAAGCATCTGATCAATTGACACAATGCAGAGTAGTCACAATAGCTCAAATCATCTTTTCTTCTCCAAAAAAGCCTTTTCCATGTAATCCTTTTTACTACAATAGTAGAAACTAGTTTGTACTTTTACCATTCAACAAAACTGCAAGAAAAATGGGTTCAGTCATTAGAGAGGTTTTTTTATATATATATAGATCTGTGATATTTGAGATGATGTAGCTGTCAGTTTCCCCAGAGTAGCTTCTTTCAGTTATTTCTCATATTCTAGAGAGCAGGATAGTGTTGTTTTTTTTAAAAAAAAGAAATGGATTTAACACAATCCATCTGGATATAGCTTCTGCTCTTATTTCCTTCTTACCATTCCATCTCCCAACACACTTAATCCAATAACTTTAAACACAATCAAACTGACTACTAATTTTATTGGCAAATCTGTATGTGCGGCTGTTATCTTTTCCTCAATTTTCCTTTTTAAATTTTTATGTGTAGGGATAAGTTTGATGAGGGAATTTCATGTCAAATTGCCACTCCTTAAGATTCAGTTGTGGCACATGTTTTCATAAGGATTTCTTTTTGATGTCTGGCTTTTGCAAAGAGGATCTAACATATTTTCCTAATTTTGTTTACTATCATTGGCTAAGAACTCTTCAGCTGAATAGACTCTGGAATGTTAAGAAGTGCCATCCATCAAAATCGTGGGCAAATTATGGCAACTATCATAATGTTTTTTTAGAAATTAGCTCTTTGAAGGAGTTTATTAAAGAAGCATTAAAACTTGTTTTACTCTCTCTCGTTCATCCTCCAGTTTGTACAATTAGTTATTAAGAAGACCAAACTAATAACTTATATAGCAACCAAGCATAAAATTAACAACAAGAACAGTGAAGTAGTGAACATGTTCTGCCTTTTAGACTTGACTTATTTGACAAAAAGAAAAAAGAACAAGCAAGTTGACAAATACAATTTTGACTAGCATTTCGTTGGATAACAATGAAAGCCGTGAATGTTGGAGAAATTTTCTGGAATGCCATGGATAAACACACAAGTAAGCAAGCAAATGGAGCTGAATTCTAACATGGTGATTACTGTGCATTAGTTCAAGGAAAATGAACTATATATTTTTTGCGTTTTGTTCTCCGCAAATCTGAAATGCAAAACTATATAACTCCTTAGAAGTAAGGAGTCACTAAATAGTTAAACATTGCTCCGCTGGTGTCCTGGCCATTATGGTTGCCATTGTCTGCTGGCAGAAAAGGTCATGTTTGCCAACCAGAAAAACATCTTAGAAGATGGATATCAAAAAATTATCAAGGCGTGTCTTCCTTCTGAGCAGGATAATTTTGAAGGCTCTCTCTGTCCTTTGCCCCAGCAATAGTGAAGCAGCTACTGTAGACCAAAGATCACCAGATGTCTGCTTAAAATATTAGTGTATGACAGGATAGGATATACATTTTCATAATGTTAACATGGGAGCTCACAATATATTAGTTCTAAATCAATCTCTTAATTAATCCTCACCAAAACATCAGCGAAGGCAACATTCCTGCTTAATAGGGTTGGGTACTGATCTGGATTCAAAGGGAGACAGGTGATTCAAAGTGCTCATATATGTGCATATCACCCCTTTGGACATTCATTAAAGAAGCAGCATCTTTTCCAGGCTTTGTGTAGCAACCTCCAGGAATTCCAAGACTATAAAAGATTGAGCACCCACCAATATTCCCAAACCCTGTTTTCCCCTTTGAGACTTGATTGTCATCAACATTTAACCTCTGTGATTATGTATACCATACGTTTCTAAAAGAAACACCTTATGGTAGAATGACATGTTTGTGCATTTCCCATAGAAGCTGATAAAATTGCTATGTACTAGCTGATCATGGATAAGATGAAAATGCTAATGTCTAACTTGTTTTTCTCCTGTATGATATTATGGATTGAATCATTGTGTCCTGCCATTTTGCTGGAAGGGAGGGAGGAAAGATGGCTGCTATTTTTTGATTGCTTTTGCTGTAACTGCTTGGGAATTAGGGAAGGGGATTGTCTTCAGAGATGGAGCAGACTCCCTCCGAGCTGGTTCCAGCCTGGTTCCAAGGCCGTCATGCCCTGAGAGTGACCTGTTATCTGCCTAGCACCTGAGCAGTCTCAAAACATCCTTGCGGCATCACATTGGCTGCTGGTGGACTGGTCAGAGGAAACAAAATAATTACTTTCTGCTTTGCTCAGGACCTTCAGATTCCACCTGACTTTATTGAATCCACTTTGTCTCAGAATAAATTCTTTTGATACTACTCAATGGAGTCAAAATTTTTGCTTTCCTGAGGGACCAGGTGGAGCAGGTCCTTACATGTTCTGTCATTTGATAGAGAGTGGTCACATCTGAAATTGTCCTCATTAATGTTGGTGATCTGTTATCCTCTGCAACTTTTTCTGCCTAACATAAACTGCAGGATACTAACTAAGATCCATGTATAGTTCCACGGACATAAGTTTGATTAAACTCAGAAAGAATATTTTTGTGACCTCACATAAAATTGAAATTGATTGATGGTATATCTAATTAGTAATATGTACAGATTATTTATAAAAAATGAATTGCTTTAAAGAAGGTCTAAGAATACAAAGAGTAATCAGCACTAAATAAACCATTTTTTAAATGTTCAGTTTCTGAAAAGAGGGGTAATAGATTGATACATAAGGAGTGAAGAACATGCAGGGTGTCACTTTGTGTGTTTACAATAAAGCTTTAAAAGAATTCTTTCTTTGTGTAATTTGGTCCCTCCATTTCATTTGCCTATTTTTCTCCAGAACTAAAAACTTGTAGACAAAGGAAAGCAGATATAAACTGGAGTAATATTATTGAGCTTAAAGGGGACCTTTGCCCATATGTCCATCCATCTGTGACTATATTGTAATTACTAATATTATGTATGATGTCTTGCATTGCTTGGCAGGAATACTAGTCCTTGGGGACACTCCGGAACATGTCACTGCAGTGCAAAATAAGGAACACAAAAGTCAAATTATGTATTTCAATGGGGAAATGTCATTTGCCTTCCCAACTTGATATTGCCAAACCATTGTCACCGAAAAAGAGAACAGCATGATGGACTTTAATGTAATCTTCCAGTGCAGTCTATCTCTTGAAAGCAACATGGCAGCACATTTCAGAGTTTGGAAAAACCTTTTATTAACTTGAAACTTCATCATTCTATATAGGTATCTGGAATTACAGTGTTAAAAAAAAAGACACAGAAAAAAAAATCATGTAATTGGAATCTACGGGGTTGAGAGATACTATTTGGGACCTAAGCGTATGTCTAATGATAAGTTCTCTTCACCTTGTTTATTGCAAATCTAACAGCCAACAAGCTAACTTTGCTTGATTGAGAACCATAGTGGTTTAATAATGAAGATGTTGGACTGGTATCAAGGATATCCATGTTCAAGGCCATCCTCAATCACAGAAACTCATTAGCTGACTTTGAACAATTACTGAGAGACAATCAGAGAGGACCAATAGTGCAGTGGTGGGTTCTTCCCGGTTTGGCCCAGTTCCACTGAGCCGGTAGCGGTGATGATATGACATCACTGAACTGGTTCTGCCCCCCTCCCACCCCCCGCCCCCCGCATTATTCTTACCTTTTATTTGGCCCCACCCGCAATCTATTGCTGCCTTCTGAGTCCCAGCTAATCGGATAGAAGGAAAAAAAACTGTTTAAATTGTTGCAGCGGGGCTTCAAAGGGCCGCTCTACAGCTGATCAGTGTTAAAAGGCAGTGTGGTGGTAGACCGGTGCCTCCAAAAACAAATGAGTAGACTGGTGCCTGCAAAAATAAATGGGTAGACCAGTGCCTCCAAAAACAAATGAGTAGACCGGTACAGCTCTGCAAACAGTTAAAAGCTTAGTAGACCAGTATCTCTGCTAAATCCTAAAGAATTGTCACATGACCATCAAGCCATCCCCACAAAATAAGCCACACCCACAGAACCGGTAGTAAAAATTTTTAGAACCCAACTCTGCACTAGTGTAATAGGGTTAAGGTGGGGGTCTAGAAACTAGGAGTCTGTGAGCTCTAGTCCTGCCTTAGGTATGAAAGCCCAGCTAGGTAACTTTGCCAGTTACTCTCTCTCAGCCCAACTCACCTGACAGAGTTGCTGTTGTGAGGAAAAATAAGAGAAAGGAGAAATATTGGGCATGTTTGTTATCTTGAGTTACTTATAAAGTAATAAAAATGGGACAAAAATCGAATAAATAAACCAACTGTCAACCCAAACCTACCTTACAGGGTTGTGACTGTGACAAAGATAGTGTACAAATACTCACCTTGAACTGCAGTATTAAAAGTGAGACCTTAAACTAGCAAACAAATAGTAGAATAAATTGCACCTTTTGTTTTCATATAGTCTAGCTTAAAATACAGACTTCATTTCACTAGGCAATCTTACATTCTTATGGATTTGCTTACCAAAACAAATATCCCTAGCAAAATGGAATCCGTAATATTATACTCAAATATTAAAAAAAGAAATAGATTTATTTGATTTGGAGACATGAATTTATTTTCTTTCTGTACATTTACAGTACAAATGCTATCAGGAAAATAGGACACACTATCCAGCCGCTGCTTTTGAAATTCTTGTCATTTTCTTAAATTTCTAAGTAAATCTTCAATAGCAAGACAGTTGCATAGCATTGACAACTGGTTAGACAATTTATGAAATCAAGAACTAAGTAAACAAATGCCCACATAGCTCGAAAGTCCGCTGCTTGTTTCACTCTGAAGTATAAGAAAAATGCCTCTTAAGCTTTTTAATATAGCCAAGATCAATTTTTTGCTGGCAGCGTGCACAACTCAAACATATCCTGCATAACTGAAGGACAAAGAAAGGCAGTAATAACTTGTTGACCATAATTGAACATAATAACTTGTTGAACGTAAGTTCTTTTGTTCAGAAAAAGACTGGCTGGATTATTTACAGAATTTTGTGATCACCATGAGTTGCTTTTTTTTGGATGATATAAATTCTCCCCTTATATTTGTTGCTCTGAACGTATCTGTAATTGGTAAAACTGCTTTCAAAATGCGTTTTCTTTATTATGAAAATTACTTCCTGTTTCCTTACATTAATCTTAGTTATAAATATATAATGGGCTATCGCTATTTTAGCAAGTTTATGATGTATGGTTGTTATTATTATGTAAATATATGTTTTTGTTTTATCGTATTTATTGCATGTGTCTTATCTATGTTCCTGTTGCTCTTATAGCTCACTTGTGGTCTTAATATGGAGGCGGTTTATAAATTTCATACATGCATATATACTCTCTTTATGCCTGCTCTGATTCAGTTAATTAGGAGTCTCCCACAACGGATACAATTGGAAATAATAAAAACTATTTATTAAGTGTAAAAGTATATGTAGCAGCGGGCCTGAAGTTGCTCTCCAAATATTTCTGATTCAGGAAAAAGTTATAATTTCAAGAAAACGAATCAGACAAATGGGAAATGAAAATGGGTAATGCTTAGAAAAACATGTCATACCCTCAACTTTTAATGATCAAGAAGCCATCATAGGGTGGACTACCAGAAGGGCAGGTGATACCATTTGGCTTTTGTAAAAGAGAATCCCTGCTTACATTTTGTACCTCAGCCAACAGCCATAAACCACAAAAAAGCCCAGAACAGGAAAGGTCAAAGGAAAGAGTTATATGAATAAATAAGAACAATGTAATGAGGGAGTTCTATGGAGATTAATTATGAGACACACACCACAGGGATGGAGATTTACACAATGATAATGCTATCATAAGGAAGATCAAAAGAGAGCAAAAATCTAGTTGCCCGCCCAAGAGATGATTCTGCATTTCTTGAAACACCAGAGCTTTGTAGGACAGAGCTGTTGATTAATCAGATGTGGTGGGACGTAGCTGGCCCTGCGAAGTGCACCGTTTCTTCTAGGATAGGCAATTTATTGCAAGTTAGAAATCTGTCTTAAAAGCCTGTGTTGTATTCAGAAGCATACAGAAGGGAAACACTCACTAGCTATGCAAAGCTATCCTGTCCTGCTATCGTTCTCCAGAGCCAGGCTAATGAGAAGGGTTTTTTTTTTTTTTTACCGGTACGGTATGCTGATATACCCAAAGGGATTGGCATCTTCATCAGACAGTTAGATCTCTCCCTCTGTGCAAGTGTTTTATAATAAATTATAAGGCATCTTAATGTAGTTGTGAAGCTGGGCTGTAGTGTCATTTTGAGTCTATACGTCTGTGAAGTTAAACAGCATTTGCTTTTTGAGACATCTGCAGTAGATCTGTTTGTTACGGGTGCCCATATCTACTGAAGTTTATATTCAGTTTTTGCAACTAAGTGGGGATTTTTGTTTGAGTTCAAAGCATCATCACTTTACTGAGAGTCCGTTTATGTCTGGTAACATAAAACACTGTGTGGTTTTAGCTTGACTCAAAGTAAAAATGGAAGGAATCATTTAAAACTCAAGAATGCAGATTACAGGATCCCAGATTCTTGGCCTCCATGAAATAGAGAATATTTGGATTCAACCTCCATTGTTTTATGTGGAAATATTTAAATATTTTATTGGTATTGGCGCACAGCAGTTTGGATTTTTTAATATGTAAAATAAAGAATTGCATGGATGATGATGATAATAATAATAATAATAATAATAATAATAATAATAATAATAATGCAGATTACACAGTAGTATATATAATGGAACCTTAGATATAATACAAACATATGCATAATTTTACCTGAATGGGTTGAATGCTTCACATCTGCATAATTCATGAGCATTTTTAAATTTATCTTAAATAAATTATATTACTGTATGTTTCAAACATTATATTTCACTTTCTGGTTTTTCAAATTTTGTTAGCTGCTTTTGGGTATTTGCCAAAGAACAAAAGAAGTTCACACATAAAATAAATAATTATTTAAAAACAGAATAAGCAACTTTATTATATTCTTTTTGATAATAGGACTCTCTGTTGTAATTTTGGAAACTTCTAAAATGACATTATTTGCAAAGTATCAATGTTGTTTGTCTAATTTTGCCAGCAATGATGCTTTCATCATAAGCATTTTTTTAACCATGGAAAAGCCAGGAAAAAGCTGGAAGAATAATTAAAAAACCCAAAATTCTTCTATCAGCCAAAATTTCAGTGCTCTGTGCAACTAGCTGGTGACTACTTTGCCAGAAATAAATCTGCTACTAGTTTAAAAGCCAGAATGAACAGATGTCTTACAGTGTGCTTTATAAATAAACTGGACTTGGGCTTCCAGATCTCAGAAAAGGTGCCTTAATCCAATGCTATGAAAACTCTACTGAGAGCAACAAGTAAGGAAGAGGCAACAGCCAAGGCATTTCAACAAATTTTGTAGCTGGTTTGATTCTTTTTTTCTGTTCAGTAACCTTTGCTAGACCTTATCTTCCTGAATTTGACTAACTGAGCTGCCTAACAGAAGACTGTATTCGACAGCAATAAAATGAATAATTTTCTGTTATTTTGTCCTAAATTAAAATCCATATTTTTTTAAATGTTAAGAAGCATATAAAATTACTTTCCTTCTGTTGCTTTGTTCTACAAAAGTCTGTCTGTCTGTCTGTCTGTCTGTCTGTCTGTCTGTCTGTCTGTCTGTCTATCTATCTATCTATCTATCTATCTATCTATCTATCTATCTATCACCTACCTATCTATCTATCATCTACCTACCTATCATCGATCTGTCTGTCTGTCTGTCTGTCTGCCTGTCTGTCTGTATCATCATAGTGCACACATTATTTTCCAAGTATTTGTTATCACACAAACGATATAGTACTAACTATATCCTTATTTTCAACGTTATTTTTAATTGGATTATAAAGCACTACGTACATTTGTCTATATCAACTGTATATATCACTTAAACAATGTAATACAGCAATAAAGCAATATAATCTCCTCCCTATGTTTGCTGCTGCTAAGAAATCATTCCATGTAAGGCGTATGTACAGTCCTCAATTTACAACAGTTCCTTTAGTGACTATTCAAACTTACAATGGCACTGAAAAAATGATTTAAGATTATCAAATGAGAGTATTTGTAGCTCAGGGTTGGTATGAGGATTCCTTGGTACTCCCTGAGCTTGCTTGTTTTCTTGCAGACGTTTCATTACCCAATGAGGTAACATCATCAATGCCAGTAAGGAGTGCTGTTTGCTGTCAGTTTATATTCTGATGATTTACCCTGTCAGTGTTGGTGGGGGTGGCTTAGTGGGGGTGGTGTGGCTTGGTGGGCGTGGCAGGGGAAGTATACTGCAAAATCTCTATTTCCACCCCACTCCAGGGGAAGGATACTACAAAATCCCCATTTCCACCCCACTCCAGGGGAAGGATACCCCAAAATCTCCATTTCCACCCCACTCCAGGGGAAAGGATACTGCAAAATCTCCATTCCCACCTCACTCTGGGACCAGCCAGAGGTGGTATTTGCCGGTTCTCCGAACTACTCAAAATTTCCACTACTGGTTCTCCAGAATCTGTCAGAACCTGCTGGATTCCACCCCTGGGTGAGGGTCTTAGAGATTCTCAAAAGACATGATGATAATTCGTTGATTTCACAACATAATTATAGACAGATTTAACCATAGTTTCAATTGGGGGAAGTGTGATCATTCTAGGCCAAGTCCAAAAACACCAGGGAATTTCTAGAAGCCTGGCACTCTGACAAATCAGCCATCAATAGACACAGATATATTAACAACATCTATAGACTGAGCAAAAGAAACAATCAACCAGCCCAAAAGAGAACAAAAAGACTCCAGCATCTTTCCACCAGCAATCAGCACCCAGATCAGCATAGATTAACTCCAGGGGTGGGTTCTAATTCTTTTACTACTGGTTCTGTGGGCGTGGCTTATTTTGTGGGTGTGGCTTGATGGTCATGTGACAATTATTTAGGATTAGGCAGAGGTACTGTGTACTGATCTACCCATTTATTTTTTGCAGGCACTGGTCTACCCATTTATTTTTGCAGGCACTGATCTACTTATGTATTTTTGCAGGGACTGATCATGTATTTTTGAAGGCACTGATCTACTCATGTATTTTTGCAGGCACTGGTCTACCCATTTATTTTTGCAGGCCCTGGTCTACTCATTTGTTTTCTTTTAACACTGATAAGCTGTAGGGCGTCCCTTTGAAGCCCCGTGGCAAGAGTTTAAACAGTTTTTTTTCCTCTAGCCATCAGCTGGGACTCAGGAGGCAGTAATAGATTGGGGGTGGGGCCAAATAAAAGGTAAGAATAACATGGGGTGGGGGATGGGGGGTGCGGGGAGCAGGGGGGGGGACAGAACCGGTTTGGTGACACTATATTGTCACCGCTTCTGGCTTGGGAGAATTGGGCCGAACCGGGAGGAACTCACCACTGATTAACTCCAAGGTTAACATTAGACCAACAATCAAATAAACAATATCCCAATCAAGAAACTGCCAAAGAGCCAACAGTAAACAGCCCAACCAAAGAATCTCTAAGACCCACCCCCACCAACTTTGACAGGGCAAGTCACAGGTTATAAACTGAGAGCAAACCCCACTCCTTACTAGCACTGATGATGTTACCTAGTTTGGGTAATAAAACGTCTGCAAGAAAACAAATAAGCTCAGAGAGAACCTCTCTGACTTAAGACGGTTTTTCACACTTACAACCGTTGTGGTATCTCCATGGTCATGTGATCAAAATCCACATGCTTGGCAACTGGCTCAAATTTGTGATGGTTGCAGGGTCCCAGGATCATGTGATCACTTTTTGCGACCTTCTGCCGAGCAAAGTCAAAGAGGAAGGCAGATCACTTCACAGCCACAGCAATAACTTAACAACTGCAGTGATCCACTTAACAACGGTGTCCAGAAAGGTCATAAAATGGGGCAAAACTCCCTTAACAAATGTCTCACTTAGCAACAGAAATTTTGGGCTCAGTTATGGTCATATTTGAGAGACTAGCTGCATTTGATTCTCAAAATAGAAAAAAAAATCAGTATTGCATTTTAGAGAAAAAAAGTGCTTGAAATTCAAAAGGTTATATGCGCTTGTATGTATGTATGTATATACTGTATGTCTCCGTATGTATAATAAGTATGGGTTTTTTTAAACCAGCAAACTGCCGGAGACAAGTAAAAACTTTTGCAAGAGAGGAAACAAAACCCGTGAAGCCACAGCATTTCAAAGATATGTTTTTATAGGTTTTTTAGTAAAGCTAAACCAGAAATACAGTCATTTTCAAATTGGCATCAACTTCCATTATTCTGTTTCCTCTTGTCTTCAACCGCTTTTCCCTTTCCCCCTTTTTTTAAAAAAAAGAGATTGCAACCAGCCGCTGAGCTTTTCCTTTTCCTTTTCCTTTTTATACATTCGATAATTCTTTTTAACAATGAAAATTAGAACGGTTATTGTAGGTTTCATTATACAAGATGTTAATAACATACAAAAAAAAAAAAAAGAAAACAAGGCAGAAGAAAATAAATGTTCATAATCTTTCTTAGGAGGGTATTAAAAAAAAAGAATGGGAAGAGAAGTACTTGTATTAATATATGCCACATAACACCCCATAAACAGAGGTGAGAATTAAAGGCCACTGAACGTTGTGAATTTTCCTAATATATCAAAATTACAGTAACACCTGTGATAAGTACCTCTGTGCCGATCCATCATGAGAGTCGCAGGGTGTTGGGTTGTTCTCATTTTGGTATTGTCAACAAGCCACAGGTGTGCACTGCATGAGGAGACAAAATGAGATTTGGCAGAATGCAGTAACACTGTTGAGCCCACAATACATTTATCTTAAGACAGGGAAATGCCTCTGTTAAGTCACAATTGTGTTTAATGCAACTTTTAGCTGGTGTTATAACTGAACAGAGTTTTGACTTACTGTGGCAAGCATGGAGCAGGGTCAATGGCAAGAAATGTGGTCCCTGCTTCCTCAGTGGTATAGGTAATTCTTGACTTACAACAGTAATGGAGTCTGCCCATTACATTCATCTTGTTGCTAGGCATAATTTTACAAGCTTTTTGTGGCGGATGTTAAGTGAACACTTCAGTTGTTAAGGAAACCCATTGTTTGCTATGGGACGTTTTTGCCCAAAACCAGAACCTGATGCTAGGGGTTTTTTGGGGGAAAAAAACCAAATGCAAATTGCAGTCATGTGACTTCAGGATATTGCAAATGGTGGTAAATATGTGCCAATTGCCAAGCACCCAAAATATCATTATGTGGCCTTGGGGGGGGGGGGCACAGGGAGGGGGCTGGCAGCAGTCAAAACTTGAGAACCAAGTTATAAGTACTTTTTAAGGGAGTCCATAATAACTTTGAATAGTTGCTAAGCAGCTTGTCATACGTTGAAGACTACCTGCAGTTATAGAAGTGCATTATTTCACCGCTCTCCTAGCTTCTATCCACTCATAATGATCATGTAACCTGTATCTCCTAACAACCACTCTTAACATCAATATGGCTTCCAAATCACTGGCCAAATGGCTGTGACATTGAAAGGATGAGGAAATCAGCATCACAGCATTGCAACCCAAACTCGCCCCCTGCTGGCATGTGACTAATGATAAAGGCAGACATATTAGAAATTGGAAGAAGCTCACAGAAGTGACATTGTAACCTGTACTATCATTTTGAAAAAGCAGCAAATGTCAGCATGGCTATGTATACCGGCATGAGCCATGGTGGCACAGTACTGAGAATGCGGTATTTCAGGTTGACTCTGCTCACTGTCAGGTGTTCAATCCGGACACAGCTCAAGCTTGACTCAGCCTTCCATCCTTCTGAGATCAGTAAAATGAGGATCCAGATTTTTTGGGGTGAGCAATATATTGACTCTGTAAATCACTTAGACAGTGCTGTAAAGCACTATGAAGCAGTATATAAATCTAAGTGCTATTGCTGTTTGTTATCACTACTTCCAATCCATATTCTGTGTCTATTTTCTCTGTTCCCACTCTTCGTCATCATCATCATTCCTCCATTCCAAGACAATGTGTAGCAAAGCCTCTTAAATAGCATACAACTCGAAGATTGGCATTGGTTGGCATCAAACTAAAGGGAAATATGTTGATATTAGCACACCTAAGGATGACTAAAGGTCATTACCAAAGAATTGGGATCAATAGGATAACACAATGCTATTTGAAGCTTAGCGTTGAAATACCTGCTAATTTTTAAGTAATTTCCTAACAAGTAATAATATTTCAACTTGAAAGGCTCAAATCAACTCTAATGATTTGGTGTTCTTTTCCCCCATTTGGACAAAATCTCTCCACTGATTTTATGATTCACGATCAATGAAGGAATGAGAGGAATATGAAATAATTCCATTTCTTGGAAGCTCAAAATAGTCATTCTTAAGTTCCATATTTAGTTTGGATTAATGCATAACAACTCAAAACTCAAAAGATTTTTAAAAAAATCCATTGAGGCTAAAAGTTGAGACACGACACATTTGCCAATTTTGTTGCACCATCATTTTCACAAAGTATGGCCTGACTAAAAGACAGAAATCTATCAAATGTTATACAGATTAACTTATCACCCAGTTAAATAGGCTGTCAGTCTGGGATGACTGTGCTTGGCAGGATGAATTCAAATGCATGTAAATTTCCCTGGTGGCTGACTAGCAAGTATGGTGGAACTGTCAAATGATGACATGTGAAAATGCGCTAACATTGTTTAAAATATATTTGAAGGGGAGAGCTTGTATTTTGATAACACCTTCACAGGCAAATGATTCATCTAGGATCAGTAATAATGGCCACATCTTTTATTTGGCAGGGATTTTAAAAAAAATTGGCAACTTGTCGGATCTGTTTTATGTTTGAGAGGAAGTCTCAAAATAATTAACAATTACCACGTAAACTAGTTGGAGTCCCAAGTGCCCTCATTGTATAGTCAGTCTTCCAATCGTCTTGCTTGTCAGTTTCACTTGATCTTACAGAAAAGTGATTAGAAACTTCAAAAGAGGCAATTACACAGTCGAATGTGTTATGAACCTGTACTTTTCTTCCCTCCTCCCAAATCTGAAGCACACAATCTTTTGCACTATTATCTAACTGGAATGCTGATTTTTTTTCCTGCTGAGTACCAAGCATTTACTTGGAAAACAGATTTTCCAATTTAATGAAACTTTCTCCCTCACCCAGTTTGGTTTTTCTGCATCTTTTTGTTGTGACTCTTTTCCACTTCTATATCCATCTTTTTTTTTTTTACAAAAAAATCTGCCTGTTCTCTTCAGACAGTTTCTTGTTTCATTTACACCTGTTATTTGAGTAGTTTTGGGGGCTAGGCCAGAGGGCCAATGACAGGTTGTGGAAGCTCATGTGAGGGTAACAAGTGTCAGATGAGGTGAAATGGCAAAGATGGTTTACAGCTCATAGCTTAGGTTTTTTTTTTGAAGGTTAAAGGCTAAAGCTCAGCCTGGTCTTAAAAAACAGTTAATCTCATCATTTGGTTGTCTGAGGTTGGAGGTATGAAAAACATAACATAGGCTGTCAGGTTCTATTATCTTCATGATTTTTCTATAAATGAGCCTAGGATATAGATATAGAACTAGATAAAAAGATGCACATACTGAAGATGCTGACCAGATTTTCAGTAAAAAAACCAAAGTGAGGGAGCAAAACTGAACAGAAAAGGTAACATACAAGTGCTACATTGTTGGAGACATATCATGGAATTCTGCCCGAGTTTTGTTCATAAATGTTAAATATATCAAAGCATATATCAGAGTGAAAATGATGAATATCTATATATAGAGATCAGTGGATACCATTGAAAATAATAATAATAATAATAATAATAATAATAATAATAATAATAACTACTTTTATTTGCTTATGGAGATATATTCCTTTCACAAAGATGGACCTTTCACCTCAACACAGTTCTGAGTTGTGATGTGTACTCAACAAAGTGTTGAAAAATCCCACCCAAGTGCCATATAACAATGCAGGTTTTATAGAAGTACACTGTAACTAGGCTCGAACTGCCTGACACAATGACAGACCAAACTGTTAATTATTAAAACAAAAAGATTGTGAACATGCAATGCAGAAGCTTTACTAGTCTACAATCCAGGAGTGAAATCCTGCAGGTTCTGACAGGTTCTGGAGAACCGGTAGCGGAAATTTTGAGTAGTTCGGAGAACCGGCAAATGCTACCTCTGGTTGGCCCCAGAATGGTGTGGGAATGGGGATTTTGCAATATCCTTCCCCTGCCATGCCCACCAAGCCACACCACGCCCACAGAACTGGTAGTAAAAAAAAAATTGGATTTCACCACTGCTACAATCTTAGCTGATGTCCTTTTCACTTCAGTCAGTTTTCATTAACAGAGAAAATTCCAAAGTCAAAGGGCATCTCCACAGAGTTAGAGCAGGAGAGGCTGAGGTAATAAGTTAGGATAGCATTTGTAAGTATCTCATTAAAACCCCATCTTTTTAATGTGCATTCTGGCTACTGGTAGTCCTTGTTTAACTATTGCCTTCTTTAGTGACCATTTATCATCACAAAGATGATGAAAAAGATGCTTTATGATCAATTCTCACAACTTTAGCTTTCACAGAGCTATAAAGCAAGGAAAAGTTGAAGGAAGATTATAAGCAGAGTTGCAGCTTCACTTAATGACTGCTTTGTTTAAAGACTAAGTTTCAAGTCATGGTTGTAGTTACTAAATGAGAATTACCTGTACTCTGTTTCTCTTGCTTAGAGTGCAAATAGTCCAGCTGTTCATTTTGCTAGTTTATAGAAGCCCAATGTAAAAAAATATATATCATAAGAAACTTGTATAATGATAGTATAATGCTAGTAACTAGTTCTTTGAATCTTCTTTTATGTTTATATTTTTTTCCTGATGCAAGTGTGATATTGTTGTTGGGATCATTTAAAAATATTATAAAATAAGCAAAGGAGGAGCCTGAGTGGCGTAGGAGGCTAATGCCTACTACAAGGCAGTATTTAACATCCAGCTGCCTGCAATTATTGTAAATTCGAATCTCACCAGGATCAAGGTTGACTCAGTCTTCCATCCTTTCTAAGGTGGGTAAAATGAGGACCTGGTTTGTGGGGGCAATAAGCTGACCTTGTATAAAATATACAAAAGTATGAAGGCTATTGCTTAACGCACTGTAAGCCACCCTGAGTCTCTGGAGAAGGGCGGCATATAAATAAGAATAAAAAAAATAATAAAAAAATAAAATTGAAACCAAGATTCGCATAATTACCCTCACATATCAGGATCTGTGCATAGAAAATAAAATAAAGATCAGCCACTATCAGCCATTTAATAAAACTCATTATCGTATCTCTTGGTGTTATGTTTAACGCCAATGTAAATTTTGAACATTAACAGAGCTTGTGTGTCTTAAATTGCCATTATAGGCTAAATATGCTAGAATGTGATAGATATTTCCTCATTTTTTTTCAAATAAAATGAACTAAAGAAGAAAGAACCAGCTGTAAGCCTCAAACAAACTTGAGAAAAAAAGAACTTTATAAAATGTGTAGAAAGACTTAAAAATGTAATGCAGGGGTAGGCAACATGGTTGGCTCAGGAATACTGGCAGTTGAAATCCACAGGTAGTAAAGGGGCCATTAGTTGCCCATCCCTGGTGTAAGGAAGTTCTCACACAATAGAAAACAATCCTTAATACCAACATTTGAGAAGGTGCATCAAAAAGGGCATATCTGTTGATTAACTCTTAGTGCATAAGAAATTCCCTTCTCTTAGATGTGGCTATCAATTTAGAGACTTTTAAGATAAAAGTGGACCCAGTTCTTAGAGAATCAAGCTACCAGTGCTTGGTAATGTTCATAGTTTCTTGCAGGATCTGATCTGGGTCAGTCCACCAGGACCAGTGGTTTAGTTTTCTGAGCTTTCGGACTTGTGCTGGAGCCCATGCTAGGGAACCCCAAAGGGTGCTTTTTCAAGAGGCAACTAGACTTCCTTGAAGGAAGTCCAGTTGCCTCCTGAAAAAGCACCTTTGGGACGACCATGACCTGGATGACTGAGAATCTCCATAGACCATCCTAGGTCACTTCTCTCTCAGCAGAATATAAATAATTTCTTGCCTCCTACAGAATCCCAAGCAACATACCATAATTACCAGTTGATAGGGCTATGACCTTCCCACCATGTTTGTGAGCCTCCTGAACGCATTTGATTAAATGCTATCTGATGCAGAATGCTGGGCTAGATAAGCCTTTGACCTCATCCAGCATGGCTCTTATATTCTTCCTCTATGAACTTCAACAAATGGGTGGAGAGGATAACATTTTTACAACCATTTCGGTCTAAAGGGGGTCATTTTTATTTATTTATTGCTTATTCATTTATTTGCTTATTGTATTTGTTAACCATACCAGTCAAATGATTCAGATGAAAGCAAAACAAAATCCAGTAATAAAAACAATTGCTACATAAAAACAAAGCGTTCAAACACAAATGCAAGCACAGCTGAATGCTTGAAATAAGACTTTAAAAACGTCCCCAAATACATAAAAGAGAAGGTGCCATTTCCAACAATGGAAAAATCACACAAAATCAACCCCTCTGGTGACATAATTACATCAGCATCTGATTTTGCAACTCTCAGCTACTAACTTTTTGTTGTTGTTATTGTGTTTGGCTCATCCTATTACAAACATTGTCTATATCATCATAAATATAATATAATTTTGTCCTGTCTTGTCTTTCCAAATGTATTGGATCTTCTCAGCTAATCAAGAAAGTTTGTTTGTTTCTTTATTTAAACAATTTATAAGTCACCCCCATCCCTATAACCATTGGTATACAATCAGGGGTGAAATCTAGCAGGTTCTGACAGGTTCTGGAGAACTGGCAGTGGAAATTTTGAGCAGTTTGGAGAACCGGCAAATACCACCTCTAGCTGGCTCCAGAGTGGGATGGGAATGGAGATTTTGCAATATCCTTATCCTGCCACAGCCACCAAGCCACACCATGTCCACCAAGCCATGCCCACAGAACCGATAGTAAAAAAAATTGGATTTCACCACTGTTTAATATAACAAACATAATTATTATAAGTAACAACAGGTAGAGAAGTAAAAATAATATTAGAATTGACACTTCCTACATCCCCCCTGGGGATGCAGCATGTAGTTTATTACATAATCGAAAAACCCTAAATTGGAAAAACTATAGCAGATTGTGGATTCCAGATTCAATTGAACTTATTAAACTGTTCAATTCTTTTCCCCCACCATCTTAGAATTTCTGACTACCACCATCTTTTCCCAGAACTTTTTAGATTTTGCAGAATTCCTGATTAGGTAAAACACATCTTTTGTAAAACAAATGGTGGTTCGAAGTTGGACTTTCCCGAAGATGTCCAAGAACAATGAAGCAAACTGGGATTAGTGGTGAAAGAAAACATGTTAAGGCAATGGTACAGTGACAGCCATATCAAGCTAAAGATGACTTTTCTATTGAAACTCCCATCATGTATGCTTTTCAAATCCTGAGAACCATGTCAAACTGTTAAGAAGGAAAAATGAAAGAAGCTCATTGCCAAATCTGTCTGGGAAAAATCATTAGCATTTTTCTATGATCTGTGGCTTGTTCTATGGAGCCTGTAAGGTAAATCAGAACACAAAATAAAGAGGCTAATAAAATGATAACCAAGATGTTTATTATGATTTTCAGTATGAAAGAGGTAGATTTCTACAGAAGTAGTCCATTATCTGATGCAAGACAATGTGTAGAGTATATACAGTACCTGTCCATTAGTGATAGCTATTGGAGTCTGCAGTGCCAGCAGGAAATAGCTTAAAGCAACATGATATAAATGCAGAGTAGCTGACTGGCTAGGAGAAAACTGTTCATAGCTCTTAATTTGGGACTCCTAACCCATTAACAACTTTTATGTTACTGCTGCCTCCTGCAAAGAAGATAAAAATAGGTGAATTTCACCATGGAAAAATCTCTAAAAAATATTGCAAATAATAATTTGTTTGGGTGCATTCTTTGTAGGTTGAGCCCAATTACTCAACTTGTCCAATAAAGTACCTATGTCTTTAAGAAGCAGATGACTGTTTATAAAGTGGAATGCAAGAGTTTTCATTAAAATCACATATTGCAAAAATGGAACTTAAGAATCAAGTAGTCCATCTAATGCTTGACAATTAGAATAGCTATTTTTTAAAAAAATTAATGAGACACAGTAAGAGCTGAATAAGTCAGAAGCTTGCTTATTCCTACAATACAAGGGAAACATAACAACTCCATTATATTTCCTTATAAAAATGTCCCATTTACAAAATGCACAACAATCTATATTTAATTAAATCAGAATATATCATTTGTTACCACCAGTATATTTATATTAATATTTAATTTCAAATTAATTGTCTAAATGAAAGGACACTTAGTTCTGCAGAACAGCATGATGTACTTTACATGATAAATGAAGTAGCTACAATTGAGAAGCTCCCTTTTACCAAAACTGCAAACATTGCAACTGTCTTCCAGGAAGCTGGAAGGAGAATAAAATGAAAGATGCATGAAAGAGTTGGAGCCACAGAAACTCTGGCATTTTGCAGCCTTGTTATATGATTGCTAAGTAGGATTTATTTGCATTTCAGGTTGCCTTTACCCTTCACTTAACTTTGATAAGAAACACATAAGTGCCTTTTCATTGATCATGTCACATAATTGATAATTGTATTTCTTTCTTTCTTTCTTTCTTTCTTTCTTTCTTTCTTTCTTTCTTTCCCACCCATCTCCAACCCACATTGAGTTTCCAAATCAATGTGATGTAGAACTAACAGTTGCTGGATTGAGGAAGGGATGGCCTAAGACAGTTACATGTAAAATCTAAATATTGCAACCAATTGTCTGGGCTGGTGAGTTTGAGTTCTCCACCCTTCCCCCTGTAATTTGGTCCTTGGAATTTCTGAGACCGTTTATGCTTT